>VYYJ01005207.1:0-11584 GCA_021029165.1 Cyphoderus albinus
AGAGAATGTATCTTGCGAATTGTATCATGTGTGCGTGTATCATATTTGAAATATGTATCTTTCAATTATGTATAATTTGTCCGTTGTATGTTACAAAATGTAGAATTTCTCCCGGCACGAAAATTTAGATATTCTATTCAATGCTGTGAGGGTTATATAGAGAAAAAATAATTCGCTGACATTTGCCGTCCAAAGAAAATACAGGTTCGTTATAAACAAGCCAGCCTATGTTAAATTCAGTTTGAAGCGGTACTTATTATTGATATGATATTATCATAAGCCTCAAAGCAGACGCAAGGTTTTGATGCACGAATAAGTAATGTATGAAATGCTTCAATGAATTTTTATTTGCGTCGAGGAACAATTTCTGGGAAGCTTATTACAGTAATATACTCGTATGTCTAACAAGCCAAAATCAGGAGAGGTAACGCTTGACAAAACCAACCTATGCTTTCGTAAAAGTTTAATCGTATGTTAATATTATAATACAGTAAAATCATGCATCAGCGAATTTTTTTATTTCTATCTATACAAATTATTTAATTTATATTAGGAAAACAGTAATCAATTTATGAAGCATGCAGAATAGAACATTGCAAATTTAAGAGACAATATAAGTTTAACTCTAAACATGAAAACACAGCAATAGGTCAATTGTATATTCAAGAATATTACGGTAAAAGTTCACCTTCGTGTCATTATCGAATACAGTTATACCATATGAAATAGCAATCGGTCTTTGGGCGGCGGCCGACTTCCTCAGAATATTCTGTTCACGTCTCGAACCAACTCTGTTTAGCTCCTTCTTCCAGCTGTAAATTATTTGACTCGAAAACTCGTTGCTCCTTACCGCCACTGGAACCGTGCAGACGATGACAATGTAGACCATTAAAACTATCAACACAACGATAATATTCACACTGACGGGAAAGAAAGACCAGCCTAAGACTATACTAAAGTTTCCCGTGACACAAATGATAAAACCAATGCACATCAAAATGCCTGCGAGTTCTTGAATGCCCTCTCTTCCAATCTGATTGATATACTGCAGCTGTATATAGTTGCTTAACGCGGCGTGATTTAATGACATTTGGGAAATTACTTGTAGACACTCATAATAAACATTACAGAACACAATTAAAAAAATTAAGAAAACAGCGTAAGATCGGATAACCTCAAATGCACCCCATTGTAGTATTATAAAACGAATTATGATTACGGTTACTGAAGTTTGACAAGATTTGGCATTTGATGACGCCGGACAAAATAAATTACCAGCTGGATCGAGGTTCATGAAAACTAGACCAATAGGTAAAAATAGGCCGGTGAAAATCATTGTTATTGCAATCAAGAAGGAGGACATCCCAACAGTGTCAAATGATCCTCTTTTACGTGATATAAGTTTACCCAGTTCTGCAATTTTAATAAACGGATAGACATTAGTTGATTTCAGTAAACTGATTGGTACAAAGCATTGCTTTGTTTCCTACAAATATCTTAGTCTGTATACCCCATTTCAATAAATCTATTATTGATGTGGTGTCCAAAACACCTTTTGGATACACCTTAGCACCTTTGCGCAGTTTTCTCTCCATGAAGACTAACTTAGAAAAATAGTCTTCATACGTTGTTTCTGTCCGGAGAAAGTTGCAGGTCGTTAGACAAAAATGAAGTTGAGTGTATGCCGTTGTGGTTAAGTAAAACACAACAAAGTGCAATTTGGTGTCACTGTCTTTTCCGCCATTTAAGTGCCAAGAAATGTACCGTTGTCCACCCGCAAATGATAAAAAAATTATGAAATTGACGAAAAAGAAAGGTATCAAATTTTGTTTAGTTTTCAAAGAGTAAAATTGTTCAGCCTTAGGGTCACCTTGAATATAATGCTTGTGTAAAACAATTTCGAACATGTCCTGTGTAAGTTCGACGGATTTCCAGCACAACCGGGACGTCATGTTTCTGTTTACTGAGATAATTTGTTTTTTGATTTTGTAACAAATTATGTTTAACAAGGTTTGCTTTTACCAATATGACAGGGAAAAAGTAATTGGCAACGTAAATCTTCGCGCTTATAAAACTGTAACTTTGTCCGCTTAATTCAATTGGCATCAAATACTGACGATGTCAGTTAAATATTGAGAAGCTTCTTATTTTTTTTAATACTGACCAAAAGAAATTTAGGTTGCGCCATACCAGATTTTAAAAAAAAAAACCAAAACATGACACTGTTTTATTTTTGAGAGAGCTGTATGAAATGCTGAGGGTATATTAAACTACAATGTTTGTAGAAGGGCACTCAAAACTATATTGTTTGAAATTAGCAAGCTTCTTTTGATTTGAAAGTCACAGCAAGGGCAACTTCAAGATTGGGAAAAACAATTCCACAAAACATTATAAATTATCGAGACCTAAAATATATGGCTATGAAGGTACCCGTATTTCATATAATTGTGTTTCCAGAATCTACATATCTCTTGCGTTTCAGTTTATTTGAGCATACCTTTAATAAATTTGCTGAAAGACATATTGTTTCTCTATTGTGAGATTATTGCAACTAATGTGCACATACATTCAATACAATTTTTGTGCCCGAATACAAGTAGTAACGTTGAAATGAAGGTATCTACTTTGTGAAGCTAACAAACATGTCTAGCCTTAAGAGTAATGCTTGACTTATACTGAATACATAACTTTTAAAAAATAAAATATTTACGAAGGATGGTTGCTGTTAAAATATTTGAAAAACAAACAACTAAAAATATGTATTAAAAACAAGTGCCCTGCGTGTCTCGAATAACGGTGCAATGCAACGGAATAAATTCAGCGGACGGTAGTAAGCTAATTTGCTACAATTTCTCTGGGATAATTGTAGTTATTGATAATTTAGTTAACCTATAAATTTTATTTAGGAAATACTAACACTTCTTGAGGTCATTTTGAATGGAGGTTGTTGCGTGTATGATTTGAGAGGTGTCGACGATTACGTCGCACAAATGGCAATGTCCCGTTAATGTCCGATGAAATATAACGTTATTTACCATTGATTGACACCAGCCAATCAGGTTTAAAGGTGGTGTGTTACAAAAAAAACATTTGGCAGAAGTGCACAGAACTTAATCGAAATTTGTTTGTAGACCAAGAATTTCCTGCGGTTTCATATGCCACACATGGATTTGTGGAGTTACCACAAAGAGGAATGTGGAATAAATATTGACCACACACAACAATTCGGAAATTGATGAACTCTGGACATTCTAAATATACGATTTTGGCAATATGCGAGGTTTCAGACACCCTTTCATTCAAAATTAATTGATGACACACTGATCAACGATTCTATGTTTGATTCGAAACGCCGCATAATCCAAATGTTTTTTTCATCAAATTTAATATAGTGGCGTAATCAGAAATTTTGTCCTGTCTCTCAAAAGCTTAATTAATCACCAATAGTCAGGTCAGTCAGCAATATTTGCCAGTTTGTAGCAAATTTATTATTTAACCTGGTAAGTCCAATTTTACAACATTCTGTTTTTAAAGCAACAGTTTTATCATTATCATAATATTTAATATTGCTTAAATTCAATTCCTCTTGAAGTGTTGTGAGTGTGACAGTATTTCCTTCTCATATTTAGTTTATGGCTATTATAAGGATTGAAGCAATCCCATCAAACTTAATTTGTAAAAAAAGACAGAAAATCGAGGAAAGTATTATAAAATTAAATAAGAAGCATAAGAGTAGCGTTTAAGAAGACAAAAGTATTATAAAAGTACATACTTACATAAAAGGTTTTTTGTTTGCGTTCTAGATGGTTGTATAACCAAAATATTTAAATATTTATTTGTTTTTGTTGGGAAGTTAGTATCAGACGAGCATTACTTTTGAAGCAAAAAACTGCTTCAGCTACACATAGTAAGGTAGTTTCTGTCCAAATGTTTATTAAAAAATTACAAGAAAGAATTGTGGACTATCTGCGTTTTAATTCCAAGCAGCATACAGTTCTATGAAAAATAGTCTTCTAGGAAAATAAGCAGTATTCGTTTTAAATCTATACCTAATTTCAAACCTCCTCTATACATGTGCTTGAAAATTGATGGATGGAAAAACAGGCAGCAGAATGGCATCATAATAATTTTTTGTATAACGATTATAAAATAAAGCAAATCCAAATTATTAATACCTTTAAACAATTATGCATTACTGCATTAAATGATATGGACAACAAATTCAGGAAAAGTTTGGAAATCAATATTTAATGAGCCTTACTTAAACTAAGCTGAATCTAACGAATTCCGCATGACGTAGTTTGGAAAATAAGTGGAAATCCCCAGTCACTTAGTGGTTGAATAACAATTTCATTGGTAAGAAAAACATTACCCGAAAGAGGTATTCTACCAATAAATAATGAAGGAAGAGAAAGCAACAACAAAAATAAAAAATAAGACACAATTAAAAAAAATCAGATTTTCTTATTTTTCAGGTGAAGTAACTTTTCTGTAGGGTGGTTAAAAAAATTTATGCTTAAAGGAATAAGTATAAATGAATTTATATGCACATAACAAGGTACCTTCATAGCGTTTAGCTTGCATTTTAGGTCTTCAGGATTTAGAATGTTTTTACGAAAACAACTTGTTTATTATTAAACTTGTTATTGCTTTCACATAAAAACAGGTTTGCCAGCAACAGATTGCAAAATTTTACTTATACCATAGAATGTAGAATTGACATCTTGGCGATTTGTTTGTTGGTTGAAACTAGTCTACACTTTTCTGAAAAATAAGTTCGGTTTGATTTTGTTGAGTAAGTGTATGGTGCCACCCAATATTCTAAAAGACAAATTCATTTCAGTGTATATTAATATTTGGAATTATGGTGGTCTAGGAAATTAATCTAGAAAATAAAAAAGGACTCGATTAAGAACAAAAATGACGTCTCCGTTGTTCTGGAAATCTGTCGAATTTGCACAGAACACTTTCGAAAAGATTCTACATAAACATTACATTCAATGTAACGCAAAAGCGGAACGACTTTACACTCAGAAAACTAAAAGGGATTTGATTTCTTTCTTTGTCGCCAATCTCTTAATTTTCTTGACTTTTGCTGGTGGAGTACGCTACATTATTAGGCACTTCTCTGGCGGAAAAGACAGTGGCACCAAACTGCACTTGGTTGTACTCTACTTATCCACAACGGCATATCTTCTAGTTCACTTTTGCCTAACGACATCTAACTATCTCCGGACAGAAACAACGTATGAAGACTATTTTTCTAAGTTAGTCTTCATGGAGAGAAAACTGCGCGAGAGTGTCAAGGACAGGAAGATGTATACAAAAGGTGTTTTGAACAACACATCCGTAACAGATTTATTAAAAACAGGTATACAAAATAATTTATTGTGCGAAACAAAATTTTTACTGTCGTTTTTTGTCTGTTTTCTTAATCAATTTATTTAAATTACAGAACTAGGGAAACTTCTGTCACAAGACGGAGTATCATTTGACATCATTGGCGTATTCTGCTTCTTGGTTGTATTAATGCTTCTTTCCGTGAGCATATTTCTGCCCGCTACTCTCGTTTTCCTGAATCTCGATCCAGCTAATCATTTAATTTGTTTGGTTACAGCTGATATCAAGTTTTACCAAACCTTTGCAACCGTAATTATAATTCGATTTATGATCCTACAATGGGGTGTATTTGAGGTTATACGATCTTACACAATTTTTTTAATTTTCCCAATTGTGACATTTAATGTATATTGGGAATGTTTTAAAGTAATCTCCCAAATGTCATTAAGCCACGCCTCGTTAATTAACTATAGACAGCTGCAGTATATCAATCAGATTGGAAGAGAGGGTGTTCAGGAAGTCGCAGGAATTATGATGAGCAGTGGATTTATTATTTGTGTCACGGGAGACTTCAGTATAATTTTAGGCTGGTCATTGCTTCCCGTCAGTTTGAATATTATCATTGTGTTGATAACAGTCGTAGTCTATATTGTCATTGCCTTTTCGCTTCCCATGGCTGTTAGGAGCAACGAATTTTCGAGTGATATCATTCGCAGCTGGAAATATAGTCAAAACATAGCAGGGTCAAAACTTTACCAGAATATTCTACGGAAGTCGGCCGCCGCCCAAAGACCTATCGCTATTTCATACAGTATAACTGTGTTTGATAATGACACGAAGGTGAACTTTTACTGTAATATTCTTGAATATACAATTGACCTATTGCTGTGTTTTCATGTTTAGATTTAAGTTTATCATGTTTCTTGAATACATAATAATAATATGGTAGCCTGGCTCATACTTTGCTCATACAATCATACAATGAAATAGCATTTAATCTGAGTGTGAGAAATATTAAACTGAAAGCGTTTCTACACAAGAATCCTCTTTGCATTAAGGGCGTGCTTTGACACTGTCATTAAATAAATATATTTTTAAACCACTCACAATTACATTCCAAAAATGGTTTTTCCAGTAAATGCATCAGCGCATTGGGAGAAAGGCAGAGTCACACATGTTAACACACCATTTTATTTGTCTTCTCTGGCTTTCCACAGTGGATAATTTACCCATTCTGGGTGACATGACAAAATATTTGTGGGGTGGATAATTGGTTTGCTGATTTGTTCCAATATATTTTTGTTGGAAGTCGTGAAGAGTTTATTTCGTACGAAGGGTAAAAATTCCCTATACAATGTTGCAATACTGCATTTTTTCCTGTATTTGATCTACATGTATATCTTACACAAATAAGATAAACTTGGAATTGATTAAGCCAATTGTTGAAATTGTTTTGACTGAAAACACTAAAAAATTTGATTTGGTGAATGCCAAATAATAAATAGGTTAGGTACCTGATTGTTGTGTTAAATTTGACATGCCACTGTATTTCATTTTCATTTGTTAAGTAAACAAGATCCTTAAATTGGACTTAACAAGAAGTTGTAAATATACGCTCAAATCAACTCTTTGCTTTCCTACTGAACACTTTGTATTGCAATGTTTCACTTTGTTTGTGATTTCAGTATTTATTATGAACCGCTAAACCATCCTTACTAAAGGAAGAAGCACCAGCAAGTCTTTTGATTTAGTAATAAAAGTAGTCAGTTTTCCTACTACTAATTGTTCAACCAAATAAAGCATGAACTGTAATAAAATGAAAACCGCGTTCAATTTTGAAGCACTTTAGTTGTATTTTTTATTTATTTTATCTTTGCATTTACTTCGATACATCCATTTTCATGGATTAAACAATAAACAAAAAGGGTAAGGTAGGAATAACCAATGTTTTTCCTACTTATACAGATTTAATCTTAAACTTAGAGGTAATAATAGTCAAATCACTGGCTTTTCCCACCTCCTCCCCTTCAACCCTTCACTCACTCATCATCATCCTCCTCCGCCCCAGTTAGGTACGTACACCTGAGGAGCCCAACCAAAGCGCCTCATCTTTGTGTCGTCGCCACCATTCACGATTCTCGAAATTATTAACTTGAAGTAAAAAAGTGTTTGGGCATAATGAAATATTTTCTCCGGTGGCATGAGGTTTTTTATGTATGCATGTTGTGTAGTATAAATCTATCTAGATTACAGAAGTTTATATGATGATAAGCTTGCCGTGCAAAATTAATACAATCGCATTGAGATTTTTAAGAATGCGAATCCGCAACTCTACAAATTCTAATAAATTTCGACACATTTGTTTTGCCTGCCACTACCAAAAATAAACTGGAGATGAAATATGCAAAGTTCGAAAGGCTCTTGACATAGTACTGCAAGACATTCCCTGTTATGAAAATAACTTTAAGAAAGAACATATCAGTCGGGCAAACTTCGTTGGTAGAATAACTACCGTTACGATTTTGAATCTTATGTTGTTAGGTATCACTGTTAACCTAATTCTTTTGAATTGAGTTAATTTTGATATCACATTTTGCCAAATAAGAGCAAGGCCATCCGTTTGTAAAAGTATTTTGACAGCAAGTCATAATCATAACTATACGCGAAAAAGTAAAATAATTTTTAATGATTGCACTTCAAAGTTCATATTGTCACTAACTAAATCCATTTGAAAGTAGGTTTTTCCTGAAACTTTAAATTGCAATTTACATTAAAAAATATTTCATATAAAATTTAACTTATATTTCAATATCCATTAATACACACGTGACAAGTTGTCACTGACAACACTCACAATAATCGCAAAAAATATTATGGGACTTGCTTGGTTCGAGAGGTCAACTCGAGTTTTACGTACTCACTCAAATTCATAATAATTACATATTACGTACTATAGACACTCCAGCATTATTGTGAATGGATTATCACAAATTATTACCATCAGTTTTTCGTAAATCAAATGGTATTATTACTGTTGGTGCAATAAAGATTTAAAAATCACCGGAGCCATAAAACCAAATCCACTTTGAGTAGAGTAGATTCATATGTACAAAACAAATTTCATGTTACACAAAACTCTCATTTGTATAAAAAGTTGGGGTATGATCTGTTTGAATTAGAAAGCCCGGAATCAGATTGGATATGTTGCTGGATATCGCACGATAGAATTATTCTTTATTCTTATTACGTACATTGCATATATTAGCTTGAATAACTATCTGTATCTCATAATAAATTAATCATAGTGACGCAGGTGAAAGCTCAAGCATTTATTGCAGTCAATAAAGTACATTAATCTGAAAGTTTTTTTTTTAAATCTGGATGTTTAATTCCATTATGCAATGTTTGAACTACTAACCTGTTGGCTCCAGGTTGATAACTGGAAAACTTAAATTATAAATTCCTGGGATAATTGATTTCTCGTGAAATTTCGCTCAAGCTAAAACTTTTAGTTGAGATTGATAAACATAATTAAAGGCTTTTTGTCTCATGTCACTAATTTTAATCAAAACCAAATTATGCTTGTATTTACTTATGATAATTTTTGCGGTTGTGTTTATTTATTTTATCCCCAAATTATTAATTTTTTTCAAGAGAGAATGAAAAAATGAGAAAATTTATAGTTAGACAGTTTAATCAATAAGCTTGTAAATTTCGTCATACCTTAACCTGGAACAGAGGCATTTTGAACACAAGACGTCAATTGAGACTAAATCCCTGATTAAATTATATTTCTGCTAAATCAGTTACAATAAATTTAATTTTTTTGAATTTTTTATGTTGAAAGCGTTTAATATAATTACATCGACAAACAATGAAAATCCCATTAAAGTGGAAACGCAAATTAATATTTGTTCAATTTAAATCTTTAATAAAAAAATCAAAATCAAAATGCATGATAAAAGATTATTATTTCTATATATACTCATAAAGTTCAATGAAAATCATCATACAACCACAACCTCCGTTACAGCTACAACTTCTAACTTAAAACTATTTTATTTTTCTCGTTTCTGCAAACATAGTTTTATTTTGCACACTAAAATGTATAAACATTTTATAGTAGCAGCAGTTGCTGCTTTAGGTAACATTACCACCATTCATGGGGCCAAACCCTTAGAAGACTACGACTACGAAACAACCACATTAGAGGCAACGGAAGTTATTGGTGGCGACTGCTATAATAGCCAACAATGCGCAGTAAAAAATGGCCAGTGCTTTTATGAATTCGGTCATCCCGATTATGGAACATGTCAGTGTCTTCCAAACCATTACGAAGTCAATCCAAACACATGCGAGCCACAGAAATCACTCGGTAGTGAATGCTCACTGAACAAGGAGTGTGGAGTAGCAAATAGCAGCTGCATCCAGAGAATTTGTACTTGTGATGATGGGCATTTTGACGTCGACCGAAACACATGTGAGCCTCAGAAACCACTTGGTAGAGACTGTGCAGCCGAGAAGGAGTGCGGCGTAACAAATGGAGGCTGCTTAGCTGGAAAATGTACTTGTCTTTCTGGACATTACGACGTCAACCCAACCACATGCGCACCGTTGAAAAATCTAGGTGGAACCTGCGCAGCTCTCAAGGAGTGCGGAGTGACAAATGGCGCCTGCACCAATGGGAAATGCAGTTGCCGTCTCGGGTATTATGACGTCAACGCAACCACATGTCAACCACAGAAACAACTCGGTGGAGACTGCTTAGCTGACAAGAAGTGCGGAGTAACAAATGGTACGTGCAGAGATGAAAAATGTTCCTGTCTTCCTGGGCATTATGACGTTGACCCAACCAGCTGTGAACCTCTGAAACATCTGGGTGATATTTGTGCAGCTGACAGGGAGTGTGGAGTGGAAAATGGCGCATGCAGAAATGAAACATGTGCTTGCTATTCTGGATATTACGATGCGAACCCAACAACTTGTATAGAACAAAAAGTAATCGGCGGTGACTGTGACGCTGACAAGGAATGCGGCGTAGTCAATGGTGTCTGCGCAGGAGGTAAATGCGATTGTCTTCCTGGGCATTACGACATCAACCCAACCACATGCAAGCTACAGCACGAACTCGGTGGAGACTGTGTTGTTGACAAGGAGTGCGGAGTAACAAACGGCGCTTGCATTGAGAGTAGATGCGCTTGTCTTCTTGGACATTATGCCGTGAACCAAAGCACATGTGAACAACAAAAAGAACTCGGCGAGATCTGTGAAATGAGTGAAGAATGCGGAACTGAGAAATCGGGATGCTTCAACAACAAATGTTCCTGCATCGTGGGTTATTTGGAGAGTTCAGATTCCAAACGATGTCTACCACTCGCAGAGAAACTTGGCGATCCATGCGAAGAGAATAATCAATGTTTGCTTCAAATAGAAAGAAGTTTCTGCAATGTAACTGGAGGTAACGGATCATGCCAATGTAATGAATATCTTGTTAAAAGTGCTGACCGGCGGAAATGCTTGGACCGTAAAATTCTCGAGGAAAGCTGCGAGGAGGACATCCAATGCGTCGTTGAAAATAGTACATGCCTCTACTCTATGTTCTGCTTATGTACTGGCGGCCTTGTATCAAGCCCCAACAAAATGCAATGTGTTCCTAAAGAAGGCGGTGGCATCCCAGAAATCCCCGGTTTACCTGTCAGAAATATTTTCTTCATCTTCAATTCCACAATTAACAACTACTTCAATCCCCAAGAATCAGGTAACAATGGTACAACTGGTAAACGTATTGGTTAAAAAATGTTTTTTAAATTATGATAATAACTTTTTGGGTGCAAAACTTAAATATATACATGTAAATTGTAACACCGATTCAAAATTAAATAAAACTGTTGTATTATAATTAGTAACAAATTAAATTATTTTTTGCTCAATCAATTCAATTGAGTTGAATTATTTTTAATTTAGATAAAAAATACAATGTGTAAAAATATGTAAAATAAATTGTTGGCTGCAAAATTTATATTAATTTGGAAATAATTATTGAAGACCAAAATATTTCGCTTGATTCTTTCATTTAATATTCAATTATGACAATTCAATCCAATTACATACAAGTGGTTTAATTTTTTCCAGCCATTTCAACGAATATCAATACTCCATGAAACGAAACTTTAGCAACTTACCAGGAGACGCATGGTAAATATGTCTTAATTTTAATTAACTAAGTGTACAATACTATCAAATC
>VYYJ01005208.1:0-11577 GCA_021029165.1 Cyphoderus albinus
TTTGTTTTGTGAATATAAATGAGTTTTTTTGTGCTTATTCCAATAAAAAGGGAAACATCAGATGGAACGTTTCAATCGAGTGGATTGAAAACCCTCCATTTCACCTAGAGATTCGCAACGATAACCGACCGATTCAGAACCAGATTGTGCGCTGGGCTTGGAATGTGTACATGGGAGAGGACGGCACTCCACATCCGGACTATCCGGCTCGTTTGGGACATGTCGTGGACAATGACAATGGCGATTTTTGAAGGAATTTTAAAATAGAAAGTTCATTTTAGATTTATTTCTGTTATTATATTTGTTTTTATGAATTGTTTGCCTACATTAGGAGTTATTAGAGTTTAGTAGTTTTTAGAATTTTAAGTGTCCAGTTCCAGTGATACGATCCGTTCGGAATTGATTTTTGTAGAGAAATGAACTGTTTATTTAACCTGCTGCGGTAGCAGTTTCATTAAGGATACATTTCTTCGCACTGTTGTCAAACGAGTAGACATAGATCCGATTGCCACCCAGTTGTTTGCTGCAGTTCCGAGGTAGCACATACCATATTTTCTGTGAGGGGTAGAAAAGACAGACGTAAAAGTCACAATTGTGGCATTCTATTTTCTCCGCTGCTGTTATGGCCTTGAAGTAGCCGTTCTGGGTGCACTGTATCGCCCGTGGTGCTCGAGTAGTTGCTCCTTGTCCACGAACGAACAGAAACAACGGGGTCATCATCATCATGGAGCAAAGAAGTGCCAATGTGGGCAGATACTAATGATTAAAAATGAATTTAGTAAAAAATAATAACTTTAAGGACAAAAAATGTATTCTACAATAATTCAAATTAAAAAAAATATCATACCAAAAGTATCCTTTTACGGTGATTGTGGCTCCAAATGCGTTCCTGGGAACATCTGGTAAGGGAAGTCATTGTTAAATTGGCAGTTTTTTACTTTTCGGTTACTTTTAGTTTTTTTAGTTTTTTAGATTTTAGCATTTACAGCGCAGTTAGAGGAGAGAGGAGTTGATAGTTAATTTTAATTAAGTGTATGCATTTACCGATAAAGTGACACGTCCTTTTATATTTGGTTCGCTCAACCCAGAAAATTTTGAATTGTTAAAAATAAAATAAAAAAGGTAAAATACTTCCCAATAAAATAAAATAAAAAATCGCCATCTCTCACGTTCCACACACATTTTTACTTTTTCATATTTTCATAAAACCAGGTTTATCATTAACATTTTGATTATGACCCCGATTACAAATGATCCCTAAAAGTAAACCTACATTTTGAAAATCTCCCTTTCTTACCTCACGTCCGGCCCATTAAAAAACTCCGTTAAAAACCTTGTAGTGTTATAATATTTACCATTACCTAATAAATATCAATTAATCTGCTAAGGCATATACCCAAAAAATAGCAAAATAAAAAAGGCAATTCAGTTAATGCACGTTTTACATTCAGGTAAAATGGCAAAGCAGATCTTTTGTGTCCAGCAGGAAAATCTCGTCTGTTACACACAATACTTTACAAGAGCAAATAACCATGAAACTCATAACTTAACGTAACCCCAAATAAAGCACGAAATCTACACACTTTTACTTACTTGCATAACCCGAGAAGAAAAAAATGTGTCCGTTATTGATTTTTGACCACAGTGTCCAATTTGCTCGAAGCTCTATTAAAAATGTGTGTCATGTGTCCACCCACAGTGTGGGTAATAAAACTGAAACCGAGTGTGAGGTGATAAGGTACGTTCCAATGTACAAGTATGTGGAACTGAGCTCTTAGTTCCAGTTGCTGCACCATGTCAGAAAAATGCTACGACAATGCTATCGGTTACGGTTACATACTACTTTCCGTTGCATTTTCATTACATATTCCATTGCATGACGTTAATTGGCACTTTTTTGGAAGCAAATAATATAAACACCTGCATTTTTGGATACTTTATTACTTTGCTCCAGTCTGCCTCCTCCATGGCTCATGCAGGTGAAGGTGCAGTGAACTGACCTCAATATTTTTCCTGTTATGTAAGGCTGCTTATAACTCGAAATAACTGGAAATTAATATGCAGAAATCTCCTGTCCTGGAGAAAAGTCCGGATTTTACTGGAGAAAATGTTTATTCGATGATTAGACTTATGTAGATGTGGACGAGTTGATTCACGTTATGTGAATCACGCAAATAACGTAACTGATTTTACTCTGTTGTATATTTGCAGTAAAGTAACAAATTAGCTTAATTTAATTAGTCATTTAATTAACCTTCAGTTAGCATCATCATGGATGGCTGGATCTCCGTGTTCATTATTGGCTTGAAGCTGGTGTCAATTGTAAGTTAACAAATCTCATTAAAATTAGGTTATCTATAAATATTAAATTATCCAACTGACTAATTAATGCATATTATAATGTAATTAATTACATTATAGAGCTTATCAGGAGGCATAATAACGCTGGCCTTTTTATCGTTCGGCTACACCAAGTTCTTCATGACGGTGATATGCGTGTGCATAATTTTCTCGTGTGCGAGCTTCGTCGCGCAGTTCATCTCGTGCGTGGAGGAAAACAAGATTTTCTGTTGGATCGACATCGCCTTCCACGGAGGCACCGCCATCGCCCTCTTCACCTCTGCTGTCCATTACCTGGTGAAAATTGACCATGCCGTAAAGCAACTAGAACTTTATGGCTACCACGTACACAGGGATGGGCAGAATCAGGCCATTGCTTCAGCGGTAAATAATAAATTTAATTATTAAATAATTATTTAGAAACATAAATGGGGTATTAATATATCATTTAATTGTAATTAAAGTCCTTGGGATTTGTGGAATCACTTTTCCTCCTCATTCTCGCTGGACTCATCTGGAAAAACTGGGTCTCCAGGAATGTCAAAGTTGTTGGATAATGGCTGCTAAAATTAATGTTTTTAATTTTTAAAGTGAAATGCGTGCTTATAATTTGATCGAGTGAATGAATGAAAAGTGCATGAAAGTGAAGCCTGAACAGAACAAAGCGTATCTTTTTGTGGACGGACAAAGTGAATAAGTCTCAGCTTACCCCTGTGTTTACAGAGCGAGTGAAACAGTAAAAGCCCACACGAGCAGGTGATGTGTCAAGTTTTTGACTTTTCGTGTCCGCAAGTTCATTTTAATTAATTGTGCAGTTAGTTTTAGTTTAGATAAGTACAAAATGAGTTACAGCCAGTTAATCTTAAAAAGAAAGCTCGAGAAGCTCGCTATGCTGACATCGACTTCTGGTCCTTCTTTAAGGTTAGCCTCTTCGCCTTCTTCAAATCCAAATGATAGTTTTCTTGGAGCTAACGGTGACGCCGAAAGTGAAAGTGGCGATGAGAAAAGCGTTGACAGTGACAATGACGCCACAGCCTTGACATCGCGGTTATCCACTACAGAGAGTGACGATGACGAAGACGACGATGATACAAAGACAAATGTCAGCTTCCAATGTCGCTCGTGTCACGCAACAATTTTGAATTCGCAATCCATCTCCGACGCTGCACAAAAGCACCTGGATCTTTGTTGGCGTTCTTCTTCAGTGTCTCCTGACAAGTAATTATTTTACACAAGAATAATTTTAATTGTATTTTAGTAATTTTCATAAAATATGTAACCTTTAACCGTGCCACTTTAAATTACAATGTTTACTGCATCTCACTTACTTCACAGTTCCAAAAATGACGACGCCACGTTGACACCAATGGATATTGAGAGTGCTTCATTCCAGCCATCGGTGGTAATCAAGAAGATAACAACACCGAAGAACTCAAATAAAGTGACCACCGCCACCACTGCAGCAGCAACACTGCCAGTGAATGATGAACGCCGCTCCAGTTTGAATCGAGCCATGGCGAAATTGAAAGAATCGACCATTGCGCTTTTATCTGCTTCGGATGACGACGACGATGTCACCTGGGCCTGGGACGGTAATGAAATGAAAGAAGACCTTGTACGTTGCTCCAAGAAAAGGTCAAAGAAGTCAAAACGAAGGTCAAAATCTAGCGCAGGAGCGGACAACAACAGAAAATCGACAGCACACCGTTGCAGCTTTTGCCCGGGTCGGTTCCACTTGAAAAAGGTGCTCGAAAAGCACCTGGCCACTGTTCACTGCGAAGGCGCCACGAACATTCTGACTTGTCCGATATGCCACCGTATGATGGACAAGCGCTTAACGTTCCAGAGTCATCTTTCGCGACACGTGAATGCAGAAGACGTAGAAATCGCCTTTCACTTGTGGTCACGTTGGCCGAACCCGAAAAATGGGAGGAAAGTGCTTCAGTTTAGTTGCAAATTTTGCTTGTTGCCACTCATCTCTCACCCACATTTTATGAACCACATGAGAGAATGTCATCCGGAAATGGAACAGTTCCAGAGTTACGGATGCGACTACTGCGAAAAGAAGAAAAAGGAAACTGAAAAATTTGACACAATGAGAAAGCTGCTGGCCCACATCCGAAGTGAGCACGTGGATGAGTACCAAGGAGAGACGAAGCGAGATCCCGAAGAGGTTTGGGTTGAAACCAGATCACCGGAAGGAAGACCGAGGCCGAAATCAAAATGCAAGTTCTGCAATCGCCTCATAGACCGCTGGTACATGCCAGCACATATTATCCGCAGACATTCCAGTAATGACGGGAAAGGGCCAGGCGTAAATGGACGTAGTTCTGGTTCTAGAGGTCTAGCCTCCAACCTCTTTGAGTGTCCCGTGAAGAACTGTGGCGCCAAGCTGAAGAATGTGGGGCTTCTCAAAATGCACTTTATCCTGCACCTGGAGAACAATCCCTACGTATGTCCAGTTCCCGGTTGTGTGGTCAAATGCGACGCCCTTTGTCACCTAAACAGACATCTGAAGCTGCACCGGGGTAAATCGCATCCCTGTCCCAAGTGCGGAGTTGGGTATTCCAGAATTGATAAGCTGAGGGATCACCAGAAGCAGTGTGAGCTTGAAGATGGGAATTCTCAGGATAAAAAAGTCTGGATCGATGAGCAAGGCATGAAGCGGCCCCTAAATAGTTTCCACAGACTGCGCAGGTTAACGGAGAAAGACGAGAAGATCATTGAGGATCATCGGAGAAAAATTAAGGCAAGGGGCAGTATTAACCAAATGATCAGCACAGACCCCGTGTTCATCCAGGTTTGCAAGGAGAATCCCGATTTTAAGGAAGTTATCCTTGGGAAGTGCAAAGGCAGGTTATCCAAGGAAGTGGAACGCTCCGAGGCCGAGATTAAGGCGTCAACGTGCACCTTATGCGGCAAGGTTTTGTTTAATTCCATGAGCATGAGGAGACACTGGAAGCTTATCCATAACGTGATCCTTGATGAGGTGAAAATAGAAACCAGACCAAAATCAAAATCCAAGTCGAAATCCAGGTCGATTGGAGGTGGAGGTAGAAAGAAAAAGCGAAAGCAGAATCCCAAGAACAAAGATCTGATCAAGTCTAATCAAACCGTGGTGAAAATCGAAGTGGAGAAGGAGCTAAACATCCCTCTGGAAGGTGAAAGCGAATTTTATTTTGGGTTTGGAGATTATAACAATGCAGCAACTGATGACCTGAAGCCTAACCTCGATGAAACTAAGATGAAACCGTCGAAACTTGAACTACTTGAAGAGCTTGACCATTTGCTGTTGCCGTTACCTGAGGTGGCCGTTAAGAAAGAGGAGATTGACGATTGATTCTGATAATAAGTTTAACTGAGTGTTTATGAATGACTGTTAATATTTAATGAAGCTCGCCTTTTCCAATAAAATGGATTTATTTAATTTAGGACTTGATTTACTATGCATTTAATTTTAACTTCATTTCCATAAATCGAACAGAATCGATAGTAAAGGTGCATTAGGTAAGACAAGTTGACTTGACCTTTGACCTATGGTTATTTACCCAACCCAGCATATAGCCCCAAATCCTTAGCCGTGTGTTAGGCTATACCTCCAAAGCCATAGCCGATTCCATAGGGTGGCAGTCCCCTTTAACACGTTGACTCATCGCCCAGGGCACCGAGACAGTTCATGAGATTGAAGGAGTTCACGCTGATCACATCTAGTGTGGATCTTGGAAGTGCTTCAGTCGTCTGAAATTGAAAAATCGAACTCCTAACAAAACAAAATAATATTTAATTAATTACAATAATTATTCGCTTTTCGTATGCTTCAATTCAAATATAAAATTTTTACCGTCTCGGTGAACGCAAACGCCACAGTGAAAATGGCGAGGGTCACAAATAATTTCATTGTGGGTGGACAGTTAAGGAAGCCACAATTTACAATTAGTTGGAGATATGGGGTAAATTGAGAATTGTGAATTCATGAACTTATTTACTTAAAGATTCATAATTAGAATTGACTTCAATTGAGATAATAAAGCGTGCATTTTCCTTCACTTTAAATACTTAGATAACGAGCTTGAGTATTTCAATGCTTTGAATAAATGAAAAATATTATAAATTAATAAAATCACCTAATAATTACAATGTTAGTTTTATTTAGCTAATTTTAGAATGGATTGGAATGCAATGGATTAGAAGCAATAGGAAAGGAATTAGAAATTAGCAATTAGATTAGAAAGGAAGCAAAGAAAAATCTATTTTAATATATGCACATTTGTCCATACAAATTGAAAAAGTGCAAATTAAGGAATCATAAGGAAAATAAGATTGGCCTCGGTTAAATAATTTTAATTTTTAACCATTAAATTGAAAATATCAAAGTTAATCATTTTATTATTGTGTCACCAAAAGTGTCACTAAAAGCGTATTTTAAAAACTTACTCATGAGTCATGAATTATTCCAACTGCAGGGTAATTTTTTAACTACGTGTGAGTATTGTAATTATATAAAAAATTAAACTGGAATATAATATGTTATGTAAATTGTTATTAAATCAGCAACAATCGAAAACTGGAGCAAAGGAAGAGGAAAATTACAAATCCTAAACATCCAATTTAATTTCTGTTTCAGGAAAACCAAAGCTGAAATTAGCCCGGACTAAACAAAACGATAGTTTTTTCTTCCATATATAAACCGTGGACATTACTCATTCATAATCAATTAATTGTCAATTATGCCAAACTCTCTTAAGTTATTAAGACAGTTAATTAATTGATAATCAAAATGAAACCATTAGCACTCGCCCTTGTCTTTCTTGCTGTCGCAGCTTACGCCTCCGCTGGAGTAACGGTAATAAAAGATCAAATTTCTTAAACACTTTTTCAGTCTCAAAAATCCTGAATAGAATACTTAATTTTAATTTTTCATTAAAATTTTTACTTCAGAAGCTGGAAAACGTTGAAAGAGACCGTCGCCAGTCAAGCAACGTCAACGCATTCAACTGCATCGGCAACCTTGGCTTCAACTCTGCCTGTGTCAGTTCCATCATGTCGCAGCAGGGCTTTGCCCCGGGCCCTTTTGTTCCAGCTCCAGGATTCGGATTCTTCCCCGGTAGTCCTTTCGTTTTCCCCCCCTATGGAGCATATCCTGGCTTTCCCTACGGCGGCGTCGGCTATGGAGCAGGCTATGGTGGCTTGGGAGGTTATCCGTCACTTGGCTATGGTGGTACTAGCGGTATTAGCAGTTACGGTGGTCTCCCTGAAGCTAGCTATGGTGGTAATAGCGGTTACAGTGGTCTCTCTGAATTGGTTAGTGGTTACTAAATTGAAATGTCAAAGGTTTACGGTTAAGAAAATTAACTGGTCGACAGAATATTAATATATCAATGCTGTATAAAACTAAAAATCACAACGAATAAAATAAAAATTCAAATCTGCAATTGTTTTTGTCTCCACCCTTTAATTTAGACGAAAGTTAACCTGAATGGAATAAAATTAAACTTAAAAAAGCAATAAGCTGGAGGGCTGAAATTCGAAGCTGAATGATTGAGTAGCTAAAACAAAAAATAATTATTGCAATTATCTAAGTATCAGTATTATTCATCGTTCATACATGAAGGCAGTAGAGTTTGACTTAAATAGTTCAATGTATTTAATTAATTTAGTTTAATAATTAGCTACATAGTCAGGAGAAAGCAATTTAATTGATGAATTTGAGAATTTAAGTTTTTGTTAAATTCAGAGTCGGAGGAGGAATATATTGATTGAATAGGTACTTGATGCTGTAGAATGAAATAAAATATTATAAATGTATCATTAAAGTAAGAAGATAAACCGAAACAATTTTTACTATCTTGATTGTTTAATACTTATTTCAGTTTCATTACGCTTACAAAATCACTTAAAGGAGAAGACGGCAAGGAAATATTAAGGATAGCAACAACCTCGAACCTTTTGCCTCCGTGTCTGAATACTCAGGATTTTAACTCATATAAAAAATATGGAAATTTTTTGTAACATCTTCACTCGTATAAAGAATGAAACTGAAATGTTAAAAGCTGCCAAAAATATTTCGTAAAATGATGCAGTCTCAGCTCTGGAACAAAATTCTCTCTGTAGTGTCATGTATGCATTGTTATAAAATGTTTAGCATAAACAATTTAAAATTAAATTAAATTCATTTTGAGCTTCATGAGCGCCCTTTTCACTAATGTCCCCCACCTTTTCAGAAGCAGCTACTGTAAATATGTACATTTAAAAACAACTTAAAAATCTCCTTTAAATTTATAAGAGTCTTTCAAATTGTTGATAATTATAAAATCCCTTGTCTTTTACAGGGGTTACGTGAGACTTATACAAAATATAATAGTTAATTATATTAATTATACGTTTAGCACTAGCGCTAGGTGTCCTCTGCGTCTGCATACCACATCTCATTTCACACCAGGAATAATTTCCAAAATTGTCCGGATGATGAAGAGGATAAAGCGAAATTAAATAATGGAATTAATTGACTCATCAAAACTCACTATATATTTTTTCTCGAATTTTTATTTTATTTAAGTTTTGCTCTTTGCTCCATATCATAAAGCACACGTGCCTTAATTTGTGACAATTTGACAGAATAATATTTAACTAAAAGAATAAACCTCATTATATATTCCATGTCCACGTATTTTACTCCCAATTCTTTTTATGGCGCGCGTGCAAGGTTCAAGAAAAAAAACGCAAAAATTTGCATAAACATTACTTTATAAAAGGTGCCAGTTCTTTAATTAATTAAGACACTTTTCATTCTTCACTTGGAGCGAATTCATTAAACCCAAGAATAAGAATCCTTTGTTTTCCACAAGATAACTTGAAAAGTTGGAAAACTTTTCCAAGATGAAGCTCCCAATAATGGTCATTTTGGCCTCAATGGCCGTTGTGGTAAAAAGTTGAATCCTAATAAAATTAAATAAGATAACGATAATTTGCTAACAGGTACATTGTATAATTATAATTTACAGAATGCATTCCCAAGAGCTAGACGCGAAGTGCTTGAGGTCGAGAACTTCAACGGGGGCAATTGTTTTTTGGATTTAGGCAACTATTCATCATGTAGCAGCTTGATCAACAGCGCGGTGGGACAACCCTCACCCAGTGCTCCTGGAGTTCCTGGAACAACTGGAGGCATCGACCCCAGTTTGTACTATTTGCTTCTTTTGCAGCAACAACAGCAACAACAATACAGCAGTGTCAGTCCCAGCTACCTCTACCAATCCACGCCCTATGCTTTCCCATCATACGGTTATGGTTATCCAGGATTTGGCTCAGCTACACCCTATTATGGATAAACTTTTTGCAATATCAATTTAATTTTCTTTCTTTCTCCGATTTCGGTCTGTAATAAGGAAAATAATTATTATATTTGAAATTATGAAATAAAACATTATTTATCAATGCATAATATACATAAAAAAGTTGTTGGTTGCTTTGTTTAATACTTAGTAATTTTGATTAAATGTGCATAAATATGAAACATGAATTAGAATTTCTAAGATAAATGGCAACAAGTTTTTCTCAATCAGACATCATGATTATTGCGTATGAACATGAACACATCCGAATTTTTGGAGATCCTAACACATTAATTTTATTAACGTTATTGACCTGACCCGAAATTATAGTTTATTACCTTACAATCAATTCATCATATATGCAAATAAATAATTTCCGCAGAAGCAACTTATTTACTGGGCTAATAAAATGTCTCAAACAATAATGCTTATTATGCTAATTGTATCTAATACATAATATGGTAAAACATTTTTGGCCCACTTTATTATATAGAAGTAGGTCAGCTACCTACTATCTTATAATACTTTTTTTAAGTACGCTGATTTTCAAAAAAAAAGAGGGGAAAGTTCTAAACATCCCAAAAGCCTACAAAGTATAAAGATGTTATTTAACACACTTGTCGCGGTTATTGGAGCAGAGGGTCATTATTACTGTTGAAGCAATTAAAGAGCTATGTCACACCAAAAGCGACATGTGTCTAAATGGCTTGTTACTTGTGCCATTTTCCTCATTCCATGAATGAAATTAAAATGAAACTGCTATTTGATTTGAATTCAAGTAATAAAAGTAATATTTATGCGGCTAATATGCAATGTTGCATCATCCATGGACCTGTACCGCCACCACCACCACCCCAAGCAATAAGTAACCTGTCAAATTAAAATTATCATCAATATAAAAACAATGGATAAAAGGTGAATTTTCCACAGAATTTCACTCCTGTCGGTTCATAAATACCAATACATAAACTCGTCAGAATTTTCTTGTCGTTCCAACTCGAAAATGAAAATATTCATTTTTCTCTCCTTGGTGGCCACCACGGTGGTCCTTGCGATGGTAAAAGTTTCTGAGCAATTATTATTAATTTTGAATAAGATAATCATTGATAACCACAATTTAATACTTTTATATTATTCAAAAGAAGCAGCCGAACCATGGCCAAGTTTCCCGAGCACGCCGTAGTACTGACCCACTGGCTGGCATACCTATTTCTATTATTGGGTCACTCTTAAGTGGAGGTTCCACCAACTCCACCCCCGCTACCACCTCCTACTACAATAATGCTGGTTCTACTGATTCTGCTGCACTCTACCAGGCCATTTTGTTATCACAGCTTATGAATAATCAACAGCAAACCCAGACCGTCTATCCATATTCTAGCCCTTATCAAGCATCCCCTTAATCAATATCAAACGCCTTATCAATCACCTTACTACTCCTATCCTTACGGAACCCTTGGCTAGATATGACTTTGGTGCATTGGGTGTTCCGGGAACGGTTCCTGTTTCACCGGAAGTCCCAGTTTCTGCTTATTGAGCATTTCCACTTTTAAGTGGCCACTTACATTAAGATCATTAAATTATAATTTTGAATGTGCAACGTGGGAAAATTAAAATCATGAATAAAAAATATTAATCACATTTTTAATTTTTCACCAAGCTGTAAGTTATAGCTTCAAGCTATTAGCTTGCATTAGTACAAAAAAATATGGACCATCATCAAAAAGCGGGGAAAGAATTGTACTACGTAATTTTCCTTAACATAATTAAAAAATGTTCGCAAATACCAGTATCAGTGCTGGCAACAGCAAAAAGCATTTGCTTTGCTTTTTGCTTTTTATTAATAAAAAGCAAGCACGAAAAGTACCTGCTTTTTGCTTTTTTTGCTTTTTTGCTTTTTTTGTAA
>VYYJ01005209.1:0-11576 GCA_021029165.1 Cyphoderus albinus
AAGTAGTCTGCATTGACGAACCCTAATAGTACGTAGGATGCAGATATTTACATGCATACCTGGCTCAGTCAGCATAAGCTGTATTTTATCACCGATTCTTCTTTTCTAGGAATAAGCTCTATGTTCAGTTCAAAACATTTCTCTCCAAATACGTATAATTTTACTTTGAATCAAATCAACTTTATTCCCTTCATTTTCAATAGAAAGACTATTTGTGTGAGACACTAACTTATTAAACATTGAAGATTCGCTCATTTACAATTATACGGAAACGGAATGTAGGTAGCTACGCTGCTTGAAATAAATGTATTTAGCTCCTATAGTTCTACCCTAACCCTGCTTGTCTTTGTCTCCAATTAATTTATGTATTTTTAGCTTGTGCGGTACTTGAAACATCATTCATTGTACCAGTGCAATGGGAGTCTAAATATATCATGTACATTTTTGGAAGTGCGGTGATTTAGGAAGTAATAACGAAAAGAATTTCAATGGTACGTATCAATTTCAGTTTTCACGGTGGAATGGGCAAATAATATAAAGAATTTATACATATGCATATTTCATTTCCCATTACTTTCCCAAATGCAGGAAAGGCTTCCTTCCTACGCATTCTTCCTTTAGTTAACTTTCACGTGTTAAAGGAAGATATAAATATTTAATATAATGCATAACAAGATCAAGACAATAGCCTTGCTTTTAATTAAACAAAGTGTAAATTGAAATTCGTCATTATACTCAGCGAAGGTGGAAATTAATTAGAATGACGCTGGAAATACCTCTACAGTAACTTAGCCTATTACTGTATTTTGCATTATGGTAAAAACAAGTAATCATATTGACTGGTTTATTATTCAGAATTCGCTTCGTTCTAAAAGACAAAGGGTTTTAATCAACCGCCCACGTCAGCTTGGAAGAGTAGATGCAAGGAACACCTTACTCAATTTTTTAATACTTGTTCCTTGAGAGCAAAATACCTGAAAGGATGATGGACTAATGGTAATTTGTTATCGATCGATAACTCCGACACACGCTTAACANGCAAGGAACACCTTACTCAATTTTTTAATACTTGTTCCTTGAGAGCAAAATACCTGAAAGGATGATGGACTAATGGTAATTTGTTATCGATCGATAACTCCGACACACGCTTAACAAACGGAGTGTTCTTTCTTAGCAGCGTAACTACCGTTTAGGCAATTCTGTCGCACTTTATTCTTGCATGACGGATGTGGCGAAACACAAGGACACATGTCAAGGGACACAATAATAATTTTAGACCCGTTCAAATAGGTTGACAAAGATGAAAGTAAAGAAACACTTTTCTTCTCGTCATGCTCCTTGAGATGTGAGTGAAACCACTTGACAACAGTGGATTGTGAGTGCGTAGAAGAGTTCTTTGATAATAACCTACCATTTATAATGATGCCAAGGTCACCGTATCGTATTGAAACTTGAGAATGAGATAAGAAGACTAAAGAGACGTTTTTCACAAGTTCCTTAAAACTCTCCTCCATAATTTGCATCCATTTCTATCTGGAAACTGCACGGTGTATTTTAGAAATAATGAAACTCAGGCCGTTATAATAAAAACGTCCTTCAGAAACGGCGGAACGACTTTGGTAGGTAAACCCTGACGAAGATGCTTTTATGATGAGCTTTGCTATAATAATGTGAGTGTTTCAGAGCATATCCACCGTCAACGTGAGAGGAAAATGGCTTGAGGCACTTTTCTAAGAATACTTAGCTTTCCTCTCTCCTCATCATGCAAGATAGAAAAGCCGTAGTTTCCTCCTTTCTCTCCACTATTCGATGAAGACAGATACCTTTTCTGAGAAACGAAATGCGCCACAAAGTAAGGAGCTGAGCTTCTTCCATTCCAAGTTGCTCCTTCCTTCGTCTCAACTTTCAGATATCGTGTATCCGATGCTTTCAGCATTGAAAAATTCTTCCCAAGAAGAAAAGATAGAAAAGGGGAACCGACTGCAAACAAGACTTTTCTTCTCCTCATTAGGCTTTACATGCAACATCCCAACTTTCTCTCCCTCCCCCTTCCAACTTCCAGACTTGAGAGTGAACGTGCTTCAATGTTTCGTTTTAAGCTTTTTTTATTTTTTATATTTTAAAGCAAGCTGTTCTCTGAAAGTTAAACACGTCTCAGAGAGCCAGAGCAAGCTTGTAAATAACTTTCAAGATTATTGATATCTATCTCATTGGCGTTCAAAGGGATTTCGAGTAGGTAAAAGTAAGTCAGATTATTATGCGTCCTACAAGCGAAAAGCACTTTTGCCAATTTAACGCTGAGTAGGCTGATGTATCACTTAATCAGCACTTACTTAGCATCCCACAAATGAAAGAAAATTATCATGTTTCGTTTTACCCTTTCTAAGAAAGACACTTTCTGAAAGACAATTTTTAAAAACCAACGAAGGTACTGGCAGAACGAAAATTGAAAAACGCATAGGCACACCACATCAGAGACAACAACTAAAGCGTATGTACCACAATAATAATTGCCTGTTTTCAAAATTACTGGAAAAATTATTCTCATTTCCTCTGCGGTCTCCTTTATTATTTTCATAAACTTCCAGAAGAAAGTAGCAAAATAAGGACTGTGTCATTGCACTGCATTAAAAGAGCGGAAATAAAAAATGGCAACTGGAGCCATAGTTGACAACTAAGAAAGACCCTCGCAGACGCGGAATGAATTCGCCAGACCAGACCACTTCTTGTTTTTCTTATTAATATCTCGTGAAATGAACACGGGACGTGATGGCACATAATTTCAGAGCATTATAGAGTGTCAGAATTAAGAAGTAGAACTCAAACCAAAAAACAAAACCAGACCAAAATGCTCTTGCTGTTATTGCTATCGAGAAACGTTTATTATTATGGACTAACTTTGCAAACACACACAAGTAATAATTTATATTAATTAAGGGAGCAAAAAATTGATGCATGAACAAGGAAACCATAGAACGAGAATTTACGGTTTTATGGTTTCTCCAAGTGTCCTCCGTATGCTAGATATTAGTAGTACTTGGTGGTGCACAATAAGTTAAATGCAAATTACAATGAAGGAAAAGCACTTTTCCTGTTCGTTGGTGTTATCATTTTATCATGGGAAGTTACAGACAGAAAAACTCATGAAAAACTACAACGTTAAAACAAGGAGCGATAAAACAAGCAAGAACAACAATAATAATAATCGAATGAGGTGCAAAGAGAAAGAGTGAGAGTGGACGAAATAACGCTTAAGAAGAAGATAGAGCACTTTTAGTTGCTGCCGGCTCTAATATTGCATACTCACATTTACTGTACTAGTATACGCCCTCCCTCACACTCACACCAACTCACGCATTATATTCATTATATATTAAGCATAATACATAGCCACATTAAAAGCTACATACATCTCAAACTTTCTAAAGAATTTTCATTTTCATGAATTAGTTTTTCCCTGCTGAAAACGCAACAGCGCAAGAGAAAACGTCTTTCTCCATTTGACTCTTCTTTCCTTCTCAGTTTTCACCATAGATAGGTACTCGTTCATATCACCGCTCCTGTTTCACATTTACGTAGCGCACTCAAAATCACAAGCTTTTTTCTTCTGCCGTTCCGCCCTTTTCATCAACAAAAGCTAGACAGAACTAAACCCGGTTTTCTGTTTTCTCGTCGCTTCTTCTTTTTCTGTGTGGCCTTTAGAGAATTCTTTTTTCCTTAAGCCACTGCAACACCAAGAAAAGCCAGTTGTGTGGTTGTTCTTCTTCCAAGAAAGAAAAAAAGTTTTTTTCTTGTTCTTCTTCTTTCGAAATACGACATGAAACATGTCTTAAAATAATGCTTACTTGCAAGAAACACATACTTTGTACATAAACATATTTGTTTGTTCAGCTAACTCCTTGTTTTTCCCTTAACTTGTCCTAGCTAGTCGCTGAGTTGAGTCAGTGGTAATTTTCTGGAGTATGCCACCACGTCTACTGCTCGCTAACTAACAAGACTATGAATCTCTTTTTTCTTCATTTCTTTCTATGAACGTACGTCCTCCTCCTCCTCCTACACCGCCCGCACTATAGCCTCGAATTGTATAACTATAAAATCCTCTCTAAATCATGTTTGCAGGTACCCTCTATACTTTTATATATTGCACTATTACAATTTGGATTTGGTGATGTTTGAAAAAGAACCGATCGAATCTTCAGTTTGTTTTTTACAGCAACAAGACAGTGTGAAGTGAAAGGTTCTTGAGTAAAGCATTACCAGGATTTTCTCCATATGCCTTGAGTTAGCGGCGTCTTGTGAAAAAAGACGAGAAATAATAAAATAGAAAACTTTTCCTTCTAAAGAAGTGAAGGAAAGGAACGGAAGGAAGGAAAAGCTCCCCATAGCAAATTCGCGTGGCCACATAGAGAAACATACGTACGTACCTAACTGCACAATGGCGCAATTTACGCAGTCAGAGTTGAACCTCTGTTGTTGATGAGGATCGCCACGGCTTTTATGAATGTACATTATGTACACAAATGCATGTCGTTGTGTGGTTTTTCTCCTTCTCGCTTTCTTTTGGTTACTCAACAAGGTTCTCGATGTTTCATATAGAAAACGACCAATGAATGCATATAGATAGATTATCCGAAATGCAATACATATTACATCAAGTGTTTCTTGTATCATCGTGACATTAAGCGTAACGTTCGGGTACGGACTGTTTTTTTAGTTTGCCATGTGTCCACTGAGAAAACCATCGGTATTCCACAAAAGAAAGTTGCAGAAGTGTCTCTGTTCTGTTGGTGTAAAAAGAAGTCAGCATAGGCTAGTGGCAACGTCCACGAAATGAAAGAGGGTAGCAGAAGGCGTGAGAAAAAAATGAACAGTTTCGGGTTTGGCATTTATAGCGAATGTATTAGGTACAGAGTCTCATATAACATATTATGTATGTCTGCCCCAAGAACTTCAACCAGGGTTAAGAAACTTGGCAATGCAATCAAGTCGGACAAGAAAAAAGTGACTATCGTCATCATCATCTTGCTGCTCTGCTCAACGCAGTCAGTACCCGCTACTACCCAGGCATCCCACAAGTTGCGGAGAAAAAGAGAAGCTGTGTTTTTATTTTTTATTTGAGTAAAATGGATACTCTTAAGACTAGCTGAGACGGAGCTGAAACTAGTTCCATTCTTTGGAATGACTGCTGCAATACTCCTCCGACCTTCGAGTTTCTCATGGTAGCCAGCCTGGAACTCAACTCACTAAGCCCAGCTGAACACTTGACTCCTAGAGGGACATAAGCTGTGAAAGGGAAGCAGAAGAAAAATAGGAAACTAAGTGTCTGGTCAAGTTTCATTCATATTTCGTTCGTGCAACTTTCTATTTTCTGCTGGTATTTCACTGGATTTACTTGTGATAATGGACTGGGATCTAGTGCGATTTCTTTGAGCTTCTCTGCACTTCTCTTTCAAATACCTACTTACTTACTTCAACTCTTACTGCTACATTTTATTATTTTATATGCAATGAAAGTGTAATGCACGCCACTAAAATACGCCACAGTACTCTGTGTGGACCAATCACGTCAAACTCGTGTGTTGCTCTTTTCTTTCGTAAAACACGACCACATTTGACTCGCTCAATATTTATCAGTTTTCATTTCCTATTCTCTGCCACTATTATTACAGCAATTATGTTTTGTCTTTTTTGTCTTTTTAAATTCAGCCACATTCACCACGAAGTGCGATACGAATGCTCTGGTTCCGGGTCTTGTGGGACAAGCAGATATTCGTAAAATAGTGAGGAGAAACCGTGACATGAAACGTGGAATGACCTTTTCCAGAGAGAAATGATGGCCCGTGCGCGCCTTCCGTGTATATCTAATATTCATACTCTCCTCTTTCTATTCTATAAGTAATGTAAAGCAATTTTATAAAGCATTTCGTGCGGTATTAATTCCGTCGCCACAATATATCTCTGCTTTCCTTCTACAGTCAGCCAGTGAAGACTTGTGGGTTGGCATTTTCACTGTAGCATTCCCATTATTTTTCAGATGAAAAAATGGCATTTTTTCAAAATAAAAAACGAGCAAAAAGAAAAAAGTTATCTTTATGATAAAACAAATAAAGGTTCAGAGAGTGAACCTCATAAAATTCTTACATATCAAATGCATAGCGTAACACTCCGTTGACTCTCCTGCTTTCTAGTTTTGTTCTAAGAATTCTAGTCCAATTTGTTTTTCCTGGTCGTACTCAACTCATATTGTTGGAGCTTCTCCTGTTCCAGTGAAAAATGCACTAAATGTCATGCTGCACGGTGATATTATCCATCTATGGTGTCACGCCTTCCTTTCCATTGATCAAAATATATTTCTTCCTACCTTTTATGCTCGTTTATGAATGTGCACTATTCAAAGGAAAATGACTTTCATTGGACGAGCGACGCTACTCAACTCTGGCAATGCATCTAACTACCATCAGAAGCACATTGCATTCCCGCTTTTAATAACGAATCCGGAGAGCAAGGGCATTGTTTTATTAATGGATGCACGCCAGCCCTTTAACAAATTAACAGTTTCAATTGTGACCATTGTAAGCAAGCAGAGTTACTGGTTCTCTGCAAAAACAATAAAATGCAAAATATGGAACATCTATAATTCATCAGACACACTCTTATATTACAATGATATTAGCATCTTGTCTCCCGACATGCAAACACATCATCAAGTATTCCTCACACACACTCGCGCTTCGCTCTTTACTTTCTTTGTCTCACCGGGTACACAAGATAAACACATACGGACACACACCGCTTTTACAATCTAGTATCAAAGAGTGTGTCCATTATTATATTATAAAATTTAGTGAGTTATCGAGCATTCGTCCTTTCTCCGTGTTAGAACTTGCTTTTTTCCTTCACGCTCTCTCTCGTGCTGTGACCAACAAAATATTTATGAAACGCCACTTTCGAAGGAAAAGAAACAGGTTGGCGCTTTCCTAAATGTGTGTGTGTTTGTGAAAGTACGAAGGACGTCTCTCGTCTATCTGCCTGCGTACATAAAACGAAAGCAAGAAATATATTGTCAATGAAAATAGTAATATTCTCACAGTAGCTCATTCATGGCATCTGATAAACATGTCGTAAGTGAGCATTACTCAAAAAAGTGTATTTTACATGCAGCGATATAGAAGACTATAAGAAAAATAAACATCAAATTTATCTGATAAAAAGATTTATGCATTGTTATTGTTCCGTTGTTGTTTCTTCCTTCGATATATCCCATTCTCCATTGATAATTTATGACTTTCATAATAACTTTTTTCGAGTGGAGTATGTCATCACCTTTCTATAATACTTTGCGAGAAATGGTTTGCCTGGAAGGCGCGCTGACAATAAATGATAGCACTGATGTATGATACGAACCAACTACGAAGCCATTCATACGCAATGTTAAACAGTCACCAAGCAATAAGCTACACGTGCTCCGTTCCGAAGTTCTGCAGCATCGACCGACCTAAATGTAAAAATGTTTAGTCCTACAGACAGCCAATCTACAGAAATCCAAGCTGAAGCTCCATCATATCACAATATCATATACCAGCTCGTTACGCAGACACGGCTTTGCTTTCACTTCGGCTGAATATTTTAAAACGGGATGAGCTGCCTGCCGGGAGTTTTACCCCATGTATGTCTTGATCAGCAGGAGCTTTTTGTTACTAATTAAATTAATTCAGAATGAAATCATTGCACATCGGATACCTACCGAGTTTGAAATTAGAAGAGAAACCAATGTTTTGGGGGAAATATTCACAGCAGACATGGAATTGTCGAAAATGTAATAATTTGACAATTATACCCATGTTCACGTCAACACAGTATCTCACGGGAAAATGACAACTTTGGTGTCTCAATTTCAGTCATTTTATTGGTGTGTAATCTACACCTAATGAACTAAACGATTACTAGTGAAGTATTTGCTGTTGCTGTCACAGTATATTGCTGTCATGTTAATCCGCACAAAATGTGATAGATATGACAGTGGTAAAATTTTCAATTACGCAGAACCTACCTTTTGATATTAAATGCCGTGAGTTTTTGGAATTTGAAATTTGATGACAAGAGAATGAAATTACCTCCGAATAAAATTTCCTTCCTGCTACTATTTTCAACTCTGCTTCCAACATTAGTGAAATAAATTTCCTTCAACAAACAGATAATGATAATTCTTCGACTTTGCATTTCAATAATAATAATACTCCATTCGCGAATCTTGAATTACAGTCATTATAAAAACGTAAACCTGAGTTATTAACAAAAGGCTTATGTTTAAACTCAATATTAAATGCCGTGAGTTTTTGGAATTTGAAATTTGATGACAAGAGAATGAAATTACCTCCGAATAAAATTTCCTTCCTGCTACTATTTTCAACTTTTCCAACATTAGTGAAATAAATTTCCTTCAACAAACAGATAATGATAATTCTTCGACTTTGCATTTCAATAATAATAATACGCGAATCTTGAATTACAGTCATTATAAAAACGTAAACCTGAGTTATTAACAAAAGGCTTATGTTTAAACTCCAACATCAGGGGGCTTTGTCACAGCTCATTCTACAAAGAATAACAAAAGAATAAACGTACACCTGAACACATTTTGCGTATTTACATAAGAAATGGGGACGAATAAAATGACAGGGTTCAGGAGATGATGGTTCCTTTTTATTCAATTGTTTCGCTTTCAGAGCACCTTCTCAATGAAGTGGGCGATTTATATTGAAGTATCACAGAAAAGAGCATTGTTCTGAACTAAACTGAATTTAACTGAATCGAACCGAATGCCTGGTTGTGCCAGTCGAAGATAATAATAATGATTACTATAATGACATCGATCTCAGTTCAGTTCAGCTCCCAGTGTTTCATTTCCAGTGCGGAAGCCTTCTACTACGTGCTCCCAATCATTTAAAAGAAATTGAACTGACGGTTGAAATGCGAGTGGAAATGAAAGTTGGGTTAACGCTAGATGGAGAGGAAGCGAACGGGAAAGACGATTTCATGATCACCCTCTGCTTGCCTGCTTGCTGCAACTCAACCAACACAATGAAAAATTGTTAAATGCAATAAATATGAAGGTGGAACTCTGACTGTGATGTGATAATACCATTACAGAATACTTATAGAAATCGTAGACATTCAGTGAATTTTTGAACAAAATAAATGTTCAAAACGCAACGGTGAGCGAGTGTGTTTTCACTTCCGAGTGATCAGGTACGCATCCATTTCTTGAAAACATAAGAAATACTTCATGCAGTAGAAAATATTATGACGGAAAGATACGCGAATGAAAACGAACACACGCAAGATATTTTCCAATTCTATCGCTGCATGAAAAATGTATAAAAGAGTGTTTTCGTGTGGCATTGGCATTACGATATTTTTCGATTAAATCATACTGAAATGCACATCTGAATGAATAGAAGTTCACTGCAGCAGTCATGGTTTTATCATCATGAATCAACTTAATTCATTGAAAGGAGACTGAGATGGATGAAGTTTGTTGTTTATTAAGGCATCGCAGTATTCGCGGTTCACATATCACATTGCTATTGCTCTTGTATCAGACATTTCATATCAGCGTGTGTGGAGTCGTTAATGTTGTATGAGGATGAGTAAAAAGTGAGTTTCCAAGAAGCCCAGGTAATGTATGGGTGTAAGATGGTTTAATAAAAGGTTTCCTTCTCTTGCCGCAAAGGGTTTGGTTGGATTGTGGTGAAACGTATTTATTACTCTGCTTTGGTATTTTCATTCTTTCTTCCTCGAGCAAAAGAAGTGGCAACAGCAGCAGCCTAAAAATGCATGATCCCGACCGTCAAAAGACCAAGGGAAAAAAGTTTTCCAATTTCATCCCTTATTCAGGAAGAAGGAAAAAAGAGTCAAAATAAAATGATGAAATAATATATAAGCCTACTAACGCAATACACATATAACGTAACTTAATATACGCCAAGATTTAAGAAAAAAGGTTGAACGCACAAAATTGGAAAATATCGTGTATGCATCAGCATAAATGATGCATTTATTTGATCTATGTGTGTGTGCGTGAGCTTATGAAAAATTTAATGCCTGCCAACAGAAAAAATAATCAAGGGCCTTCGACCGTTTCCCCCTGATTCTACATTTATAGGAGCTGTACTCTGAAACAACTTTCGCTTTATCAGTTGATTAATCTGTATCGCATGAAATTGATCTTGAAGCACTTGAACTTCGATTCTATGCGATACGCCACTTGAACCGAGAAAGGCTGAAATTTTGTGTCTATTATTAATGTATGTGACATTCGACAGAGGAAATATGCGTATTTCACTCTATTATCCTATCCATGCTTCGAGTAACATTTTAATAAACACTTTGTCCAACAAACTGCTTCACATTGTATCTATTGGAATTATTACGCTCCATAACATTCTTTGAGGCAAGTTTACCATGTTGTAAGAGACAACAATCTCATTCGTGGTAGTTTGGAAGTAATTTGCAATAATCGTTGAGAATGCAATAAGGAATGCACAAAATGCACATCAACGAAATAACCATGAACCTGATCCGATCTGATCAAACGGTCAGTTATGTACTAGCTAGTATCGTTGTTGTTCAACGATTATCACTTTTACAATTAGGTACCCCCCACTAACTATAGAACTACACTGTTTACAATTTACAGCAACCATTCTGCACGTCTTGGAAATGTACTTTTAAAAATATACATCAACACGGCTGGGTTATTTTGCAGGAATAATTTAGGATTATGTCACCCTGGGGCGTGATACATTCAACAGAATTACAAACTCAGTCGCTTACACGGCTCTTAAGTTCCCGGTACGTACCCTTAAATTTACCGTTGTCTTTCACAACTGTACCCATTTCAGTTTCAGTAAATTCATCTTGTGTTCAGAGGAAGGTGAATGGCTTCAGTTAGCTCGATACAATTGCTTTTTACTATAATTTGCCACTGGTGTACAAGCTTAACCCAATTTATTTTCCGTTTTGAATTTCTCCGTTTGCTGCAGCATATTCTTTCAAAACCTCACAAGAGCAATTATCCAGTAACGTAGTTAAGAGCGCGATAACACACAATCTAAAATGCAACATAAGAAAAAATGGAAGGAGTTGTAATGGAAAGGGCACATCTTTTCTACTACATTTTTTATTATTTTTCTCTTGGATTAGTTCTGCAGAAAGCTCAATTTGCCTAGGCATTTATGATTATTCTCCTCATGGTTGATTTCCATAAAAGTAGTATTTTCATCTTTTTGTCAATTTGGAAGAAAATTAGTGTGTCAATGGCTTGTGAATGTGGTTACTGGTTGCTGTTAATTAAACCTATTGGGGTAATTTGCAATTCTAATGAAAGAGTTGTTGTGTCACAAACAAAAACAATCGCTTTCAAGGTTTAAACGCAGAGAATGAAAAATATCCAGTAATAGATACAATAATATGTATAAATTGAAAAGAATTTTTACAGGGTCACTGAGTAAATTGAGTGATTAAGCTTAAAGAGCAACGATAAAATAGCTTGAAAGTTTTAAACTAAATGCAAA
>VYYJ01005210.1:0-11573 GCA_021029165.1 Cyphoderus albinus
AATGTAAGCAAGTAGCTGTATAAATAAACTTACCTCCCTATCATAACTTTAGTGAGTTCGTTTGAAGAAAAGACCACCGACTGGGTAGTTGTGATTAAATTTATACAAAAACTAATCTCTCCTCCGCTCAAACAAATGCAGCTGAAGGGAAAAGAAGCATGAAAATGGATATGCTGTAACATGAAACAGGGCTAAGTGGAGTGAGCAGATCTCACCACCATTCTCACTATCGTTCCCCACTAATCAAGATGTAACGAAATTTCCTTTGATACATGGCTTCACTCTTAACGGATCAGCAGCAGTAAGTAAATAGCAGGGAGTGAATTGAATTGAACAACAATGTGAGTGTGAGTGCTGTAAATGAAGTCAGTAAACAGAAACAGAGTTACTGCCAGCGAAACCTAAAGCAACGCCACCCCGACAACTCGATAAGAGACAGGAGTCTAAAAGCAAAAGTATGCTGCCAATGCAATGCACCGATACTAAGGGATGTATGGAAATTGAAATGCAATAAAATTTAATGTAATTAAGCCGTTAAGCTATGGGGATTCACACATAAACACACTCAACTTTGCGTTTTCAGAATTACAAGTGACCTTTTCCCAATGAGTGAAAAAATACCATTTTGCTTTATTGTAGGTACTGCAATTACTGCAGAGAATCATGAATTGGTGCAGTAAAAGTAAATCATTCCATATTTTATGTTACTGATAAATGGAGTGGAAAATATTTGATAACGATAGAGCTTTCTTCTTTCATTGTCATAAAAATTACCTTTACATTGAAATCAAATCAGAGTCTGCTGTTTTCTTTTCTAAAATCTTTTTGGGAGGTATGCTAAACTTTTACTATATTGAATCAAAGGGTATGTAGATTTATTATAAACGGGAAAGTTTATTACATTTACAGACAGTCTATTTTACAGGTGAAATATGAGTGGTGCTGCGACAAAATCTTAGATGTAATGTAAATCATAAGGTCTGGAAATAAAATGAAACTGAAATAAAACGATTTCGGAAGGGGTGCTGTACGAGACGATGTGCGATAAGCCGGGACTAAAAGAATGGTTCATAAATTTTGAAATATTGCGACTACTTTCAAATTACCGGATAAATAAAACCAAAACGCATATTTTGTAAACCATTTTCTTTCAGATGACAAATATGTCAATACACATAGAAAAATATTCAAACCCGCTCAAAGAAAATGGTCATACCAAATAAACTGTTTGGCTCTCAGTGAAACCAATAATAAAATATGCATCATAAAATAATTGAATGCGCATCCAGAAAAGTGGTTGCATTAGTTTAGCTATAAAACTCGTAATGCCGACATTGAGACAGATGTGATAGTACTGGGTTCAAAATGTAACGTATGTACGTGATCACATGGGTGTTATCCAGTTTATGAGAAATGAAAATATTTTTTCTAATATTACACCTCAAAATTTTCATCTTAAAGCTTCCCAACTTTATTCAAAAGACACTGCATGCGAACCTGATTTAACTCTTCTGCAATAACCAGGAAGGGCCAGCATGGCTCCAACTTTCATCAGTGCAACATATGTAAAACCTCCCTAAAATGGATTCAATAATGCGCTACGTTTGCTTGCCACTGTCATGATCATGATCATAGCCACTGAGAACACCACCGCCACTTTATCTTCATCCATGCAATAAATAAAATGGGTTTTCTATTCAAGTCGTCATCTCACATTATTCGGGGAAGGGAAGAATATAGAGCGCGACTGCACTGAGTGAGTGAGCTCCGCTTGCACTCGAGAAAAATTTACATAACTTGATATTATTAAGATTTCTCGACTTTGCCTCCTTAGTAGTGCAACGTTGGGGAACCGGAAAACTTATGCAACCACCTCATACAGACCCGCATATTAGAAAAGACTTGAAATAAGTGAAAGAGGGCAGAAAAATACGCTGAATTCCACTCCGAGATAGAACACTTCATCCAATAGTATATCAAACATATTATCATATCATGATAGCTGCTATATGCAGATCCGACTTTTTTCTCTTTTTGGAATCAAAATCAGCTCCTTTTATTTGCTTCCTTTTCATTCTTTTTTTCTCTCCGTCTCATTCTTTCCTTCAGAGGCATTTTCTCTACATACTTGAGACAGCAGTGGATGCAGCAGTAGCTTTGGAATGATGCCAGTGGAATGTGGATAATAGTAGATATGTATAGAAAACCAAGCCGGATTTTTTTGAATAAAAAAAACTTCCGTCCATCCACCCATTTATTTTCTCATGTAAGTATGGCTTCCCTTTATTTCCCTGGTGTTCTTCTACACTTTTCGGTTTTCCCTTCCTTTTTAACTTTTCTTGTGGTGGTGATGGTGGAGGCAGTTGTTTACAGATATTCATTTTTACGCCCTTTTATTCAACACATGCCGCATTTTTTTCTTTTCCTCGCATCTCCACCCAAAATAACAACGAATTTTCTCCAGCTCATAAGTAGTGGAGCAGAATTTAATATTATGCTTTATAGCAGCACATCTCTATTCCTTTCTTTAAGTTTATGCAGATATGTGGGATAGCAGAGAAAGACTGGAAACCAACTTACACCGGATCGCAGTCATTTTTCCCAAGTTTTTGATTTATTCACTCAAGACAAAAAAGTACAAAAGGACTTGTTCGTTGTTTGCGAGCTCCGCTTATTGTGACTATTACTCCTCTTCACTCCGTCTTGAAATACCGCCTGAGACCGCCATTACACGAATGGAGCAAGAGAATTGCAGAGAAAGCAAAGAAGCAATGAAGTCAAAGCCACGGGGAAAGGCAAGCAGCCAGGCAAGAGCTAAGCATGCACATACCTCTGAATGAATGTTTGCTATGCGTGTATTGTGTAGGTAGACTGGTGTTTGCTACCAGAGCAGAATCTTATTTTTCACTCTTTTCTTCTCTTCATTTCTCCTACTTTCCCCTTGAGTGTACAGCATTCACGATGCGCCTCTATAGAAAATATTTTCACACAACTTAAGTACGACATAAAAATGTTGATACGGAGCGAAGATGTTATTTTTTTGTACATGAATAAGGCTTCTCGACATCGAGAAGACGGAAAAAATATATGAGCTTAGGGGTTTTCTCCATTTCCCTAAGAGATCTTTTTGCCTGGCTGACTCCGTTAGAAAAGCGTTCCATTTTTCCCTTTTACTTTCCCCACCTATTATGCCCAAGAAGTTCCTTTTCTTTTCTTTCATTGAAAAAGCAGAATTTATTTGTACACCCATCTATGTGTAATATGGTAGCTTTTTGTAAGCAGTTTCAAGGAATTTTTGAGCTATGTATAAGTAATATGCATTCCATTTCATTATAAAATAATAATAACGCCCTCTTATTATGCGGATGAGTTATTAAAAGTTTTTTTTTCTCAAAGCCTCAGGTCCTCTCTTCTTTTTTACTTCTTTTTTCTTTCTCCTGCGTCTCTCTCTCTCTACTGAATTTTTTATGCTTCTTTTTTCTTGTAAGTAATTCGGCAAATTATTCGAAAAGCTTTTAAAACCGCCGTCAGATAAAATCCCGAAGGAAATTTCATCTTATGTAAGCTCATTTCTCCGGAGGAAGCTCAACCAACTTTTTAAATAATAATGGGGATGAGAACGAAGGAAAAGACTGAAAGGAGAATGGCAAAAGAAAAAAAGCTATAAAAGGAGAGAAAAAATGGAGAGACTCGGAGACTCATTTTTTCTAATTTTGTAGGCAGCAGTTCTTTTCTTTTTTCTCCAAAGAAAACTGCACGGATCCGCTGCACTAAAAAGGAAAGAGATCTGCGGCGTGTGTGTTTAGTTTTTTAATCGCGGTGGGATGTAGATAAATTGTAATAATAGGGCTTGCCATGTTATGTAGATTGCTTTCTTTCACTGAATGCTCAAACCCTGAAGAAAGGGAGAAAAAAACTTTCTCCTTTCTCATTATTATTTCAACTTGAGAAACTTTTTCCTCTCCTTCTCTTTCGACCCGGCTGCTTGATAGATTGCCATTATTTGCCCGAAAACTAACGAGGTACGAACAAACAAATGTCTTTATTCTCTTTCCACTTCCACTCCCAGCCAGCACTGTTGCGCTGAACGTGTCGTGATTCATTTAAATTTAAAATATTTCCCGTTTCTTCTCAAGACTTTAGAAAAACCTCCATCCAACTTTAATATATTTCCACTCGTCTCAATTTTGAACGTTCACTACAACTAAATACATACGTAACTTCTTTTCGTGCTGGCGTTAATTAGATTAATTAAGTTCTCCTCAGCCCCCTAATTTCTTCTCACGTCATCAACAATTGACACCTTAAAAATAGCCCAGCCTTTTTTCATGGTGTGTGTTTGCATGAGAGTGCTCATTAAAACAATTCATTTAACGCCATCGATATTGAATACCAAGAAGAAGTGATACCAAGAGCGGTAGAGTAATTAGGAGTCAGGTTTACTGCTTGTCCGCATAAATTGTAATATTTACACTGTAAACAGTCCTGCAAAGAATTCCTAAATGGATGACGTGATGGTTTGTAAAAAGAATATAAAATAATGACAGCAGACAGTAGTCGTCAGTCGAGCAAATTACTGCAGAGACAAATAAATATTATTTATTTTAATATTCACTCTGGTTAAGCCTCTCCTCTGACTACAAATGAGCTACTTCAGTTCAGGCATGCAGTTTCCACAATCAACTCCGAGCAAACACAAAAGCTCATAGAAATAAATAAACATTCCAATGTACAATTGACTCTTCTCTGTTCATTGAAAACGAACCGAGTGTGTCTGGTTGTGTGCAATCGAAATGTAAAAAGAGACGAGCAGCATCCGTGATTAATTCTACCCCGTCCCTTTTCAGCATTCCTCATTGTGACCAGACACGACATACGTTTTACAGTTTACATAACGCAAACAAAACAGGCAAAGTGAGTGAGTGAGTGCGAGAGAAAGAGAAATAGAGATGAAAAATGCTTTATTTGTTTTGTGATGATGAGTACACACATGGGTAAAGAGGTCGTTCTGGCGAACAAAAACGTAAAATGAACAAATGCTACTAAAAACATAACTTTTGGGTAAAGTAAAGCTCCATGCATAATGCATGTAGGCAAGAGGAAAATACAATATTTAAGTATAGTTAGTGAGGTAATGAACGTGAATGACGATGACGATGGAAAATGGGAGCGAGAGAAGAATGGGCGACTTCATAATAGTATGTAGGTACATAATACGTAAGTACCAGCAATCAGTGACTGAGTTTCGCAGACACGGAGCAGCAAACAGAGTATTAAATCCATCATTTAAATTCCAGAGTCTCACATGAGTTGTTCTGGTGCAGAGCAGGGCAGAGCTAGTGCTGTGGTAAACAAAAGCATCATTCTATTTGTTTTGCTTTCATAAACCAACTATTTTTCCTCCGCTATCACGACGAGGAGAGAGCGAGAGGTAATGCTTTTGAGCATTCTTTTCCCCGACCTCTTAAAAACTCAAATAAGAGTAATAATACTTCATCCATATGCACGCTCAAGTAGAACACAAAAGTGGCAATGTGACGGAGGTGCATGTGTGCTGAGTGCAGAATGCAGAGGCAACCTAGCTACAAGCTAGATGAATTCTCGGTTGATTGTATTGTAATGCCTAAGTCTGTAGGTGGGGAGGGAGCAAAGTAAAGATGAAGAACACAATTTTGTTTTCCAAATCCCCGCAACTAAACTCTCTGCTCATGAATGAAATGAGTGAATGAATCCCTGCTACTGATTCTCAACAATCTTTTTTCATTCATTCTAGCCACACTTGTTCAAGTAGTCAACCAATTTTACACTTTATTCTTTACCACATTTTATTTTTAGTTTTCCTATGAGAATTTTCACTCTCTGAACCCATTACTCTTGTTTGCATACACAGCGCTTGAAACCAAACCATGATGACTGTTTTGAAAGAGTACACTGCATTGCAATCAGTGTAGCGTGCGGTTAGGCTCGAATGTTGTTTTATCTAAGTCGTAATGACGTTTTTGTATTGTTGTGTAGCTGTTCACACATTTCGCCTGTTTTACTCGAACCATTCAGCTACCACGTTACAACAACAAACAATGACTCAGCAGAGTTCTATGATAAGCCAAGTGGTGACATGAAAGCTTTATTTTATAGTCGCCAAGCTTTTTCCTTCATTTCTGCAGGGTAATTGCTGAAAAATTAAATGAGGATCCAGCAGGTCAAATAAAGTGGAGAGTTTTATTGTCACGATTGTCACGGTCATTTAGTCATTTCCTCTAATCATTGCCCCTAAAATGAGCAACACACTATAGGATTTAATAATCCAAAGGAAGAGAAGTTTTATACCGCCATAATTAGATTTTATTTTCCAAATCTTGAGCAGAGTACAAAAAATATCAAAAAGTCATTAAAGGAAAAGCTCCATCCTGTCTAAACGATGTACATTTTGTAGTCCGTACGCTTCACTTTCTTCCTCTTAATTTTCTCTTTGTAGCTGTAATCTGAAAATTCGTTATTTCGCCGTATTACACAACAGAAATAATAATGTAACATAAGTCGAAAAACGTTCATTTCTCTCTCTCTTGAACTCAAAGAGGCACATAAAATCTTTTCCCTTCCATCTTTTTTTGGCTTCACTCTCGGCATGAAAAGGAGCGAGTGAGAGAGTGAAGTGAAAGACGGAAGAAAGTTGCCAGAAGCAACATTCACAGCGCATTAGGCTCACTAGTGATAAGCCAAATGGGCTCTTCCTTCGAGAATTATAAGCTAAGAGGGAAAAAGAAAAAGAGAGACTCCCGAGCTCAAGTTATTTACTACCGCACTAACTTTCTCAGCTTTCACGACAGCAGTAGTACAAGTCGTATACAGCTTTTTATTCTTTCATTACTTTCCTTTGCTTTCATTTAACCGTAAAAATGTAGCATCTTTCTTATTTCCTTTTTCCTTCTTCACAAGCTTTCCGCGACAGTGACATCAATTATAGAAAAGCAGGATAAAAAGTATAAGTGAAAACGCCTACTTTTTATATACGCAACGCACTCATTCTATTCTCATCTTGTTTTATCACTTTCTCCACTCTCTTTCCTCATTTCTCCCTGAGCAGTTTAAGAAGAGCTTCGTATTATTATTATTATTAAGATTATTACTGTTCCAGTAGTCTTACGTTATGTGCACGTATAATAATGTGATAAAAACGCTACACTGCTTTCCCTCTTACGCAAATCGACTATATGACCACGACTATCTGTGCATAGAGATTTAATACAGCATTAAAAGTTTTTTATGGCAAATATAAAATGTTTTCATGAGCATCATATTCGCATTGCATGAACTCGGTAAATGAAAATGTAAAGAATTTAACCACATAAATAAACTGCCATTCCTCTCCCCTTAAAAATATCTCGCTCACTTTGCATCTATGAGTATTGTATGTATGAGTTATGGGAAATTAATGTTGGAGGATGAGATATACGCTTGGTATGGTAATAAACCACCACTCTCCATTTACTGCATTACATTCATTCATTCCCGGAAATTATGCAACCAGTCACCTGAAGGGAATCCAAAATATCTAATAATTTGTTTCCGCTTGGAAAAAATTATAATTTAAGGAAACTGTGGCGTCTCTACTAGATCTTACGACGGCAGAGGGTAGGTGAACCAAACAGTGAGTCAAGCCACTCTTTTTGTGGGGTAAAAAATACACTGTGTGTAGCTAACGGAGTAAAAAATCAACAAGGAAATTACTGCTCCAAAGGAAAGGAAATTACTAATGATGCTGGAGTTTTTGTTAGAAGCTCTAGAGAGAACGTTATATAGCTCTATTAAAAGTCCAAAAATAGATGCTCTACTTTATGTTACTACTATTACAGCACTTTGAAAAGAGGCAAGACCATGATTCAATTGTAACAACAACAGCGAGGATGATTATGATGATGATGAGTGTCGGTTGGAAAGATTGCTGACCTGACACAAGTTGCAAACAGAATATAAACTACATCACGAATAAAGTCAAAGCATGCCAAAAAATGTATCACTTGAAAATCGGTGGCTTCAAAAATATGAATTATAACTTGCTTCCTATTGGTTGCAGTCAGATACATAGTATAATGAAATAGAAGGAAATTGGGCAAAAGGAGTAAGTATATGACTAATGGGTATTTCACACAATGTTCACAAACTTTTTGTAAACGAAACCCCTCCTCAACGGTTTTTGCTCGTGGAAGAAGTAACTTTTGGTGATGTACCGGCACTATTTTCCCTTCCTTTCTTTCACTCACACTTTCTTCCTTTTATTCTCCCTCTTGTTCAGAAAATGCACGATGTAGATATAATTAATGATGAGACAGATTGGAAGAACTGAAACCAGTCGGGGAACTCGAGTCCATAAGCAAGACGAAAGTAAAACGGCTGAGAGCTGAATGAGCTTTTTTTATTTTGTTGCGACAACACAGAACATTAGAGATGAGCACACGCAGTAATTTAATACTCTTTTACTTCGAAAAGATAGATACTTAAAGTGAGGAGGAGGAGGACTGCATGATGCGTGAACAAATTTACTACCAGTTTTTTCATCATTCTGCAGAAAACTTTCTTCTAGGTACTAGCAGTATAAACTAAACATAATCATCTTCCGTATATAAGTTACATTACATCTTCTATAGAGGGGTAGTAATAACAATAATGACATAATACGCTTCTCCTTCCTCTTTTCTTCTTTAAGATTCTCATCTCAGCTCGTCTCTTCTCCTGTCTCTTTATTTTATTCTATCTTTCTCCCTCCTCTAATGCTGATGCTTGCTGCGATGAGATTGGAATAGAAATGGGTAATCAAAAATCAAGTAAGATCCTCTCTTCCCAAAAATGCTCCTGGTGGGAGAGGAGAAGGAAGCGAACACACACACGCAAGCACAATTTTCTTAGATATACCTATAAAGATTCTCAAATATTCTCTTCACATATCAGTTAGTCTTCTCGGCGATTTTCCTTTTTTCCATCACCAACATCATCATCGTCAAGATTATTATTATTATTAAGGAAACGATAAGAAAAAGGAGGTTTAACGTTTACGAAAAAAACATCTACGTCTATAGTTTCACACATTCTCCTTATGTGCGCATCTCCTGTGGCATAGAGGTGGAAGTGTTATTTTTCTTGGCTAGTCTGCTGCTACTAGTCATATTATATCCATTACCGTAAAATCGTGACTCGGAAGGAAGAAGATTCAATGGTCTTTCATAATGACTATAGGTGCGCTCCTATCATTATTATTATTATTACAACGAACAAGTTATGAACGGTCTATGAGAATTGCTGAAAAGGAATAAAATGAAAAGGGAAAACCTCTTATAGCGTTTAATACACATGCAGCAGCTTACTGGGAAAACTCAAAATTCGGATAGGATAGTGAGACAGTAAAGATAATAACAGTGGGTATGTAGGTGTAGCCGAAGATACTCCGACATTAGTGAAAAGAGCAGGAGAAAGAAAAGGAGAAAGCAGAAAGAAAGCCCTAGTCTCAGGACGAAGTTGTTTTTATAAGCTACGGAAGAAAGAGAAAAACCGCTAAATGAGAATTTTCCATATCACCGTTTACCATCCATAAAAAGTCGGCTTGCTTGCTTCAGTGGTTATAATAAAGAGTATTAATACTTTTTTATGGTTCACTTTAACTATAACACTAGTCGGATATTTACTTAAAGGAGAAAAAAGAGAGGAAAAAGAAGTCGAGAATAAAAACCGCTTTCCACTATCGTTTTGCAGCATAAAGGAAATGAAGCGAACCGTGTAGGATAAGTTTTTTGTTGTAACGTGGTGGCGGTAATAAAGTGAACCTTGCTGCTGCTGTATTTCTATACATTTAGTGGAATGTGTTATGTACAAAAACGGTAGCAGTAAAACACAGAAAAAGCACGAACAATTTCTGGTGTAAATGGTTTCCCTATAAAAACCAAGTTAAGGTAAAAAAAAGGAAAGAGAGACGCTTAAGAGTTCGAGGATAAAATAGGGTTTAACTGTTGAGAGTAATCTCCGGAAAGACGAAGGAGAAATTGATGATGGTGATGCTTCGTCCCTTCTTCTATAGATAAAACTTTTACTAACATTATTATTACTCTGCTTGTCTCAAGGTACATAATATCTATTTACCTTGATCGTGTTGTTGTACTGTACACATGTTACACAGACTGCATGAGAGTCATGTAAAAGCAGAGATTGGCAAGGGTCTAGAGGAACGCCGACGACGTAAGTGAGTAGGCAGTATATGAGATGTGCCGGAATGGATTAATGATAAGCAAGAGCGTGTCAAAAGTACTCAGTGAAGCATGAAAGGGGAAACGCATAAAACTGTGAATAGGGAAGAGCTGAGAGAACACGGCGGAGGCGAGTGAAAGAAAACTTTTTATGAATAACAATGCCCGTTGACTCCCACACAGAGAATGTATCTACAAATAGTATAAAGTAGCTACCGTGTTCAGCACTTGCATAGACTCCACTCGTGTGCACCATCAACAGCTATCATAAAATTCATTCAGCCTTTACGAACGTCAAGCATACGAATGTATGTTGTACGACCATGATTTAGTTAGTAATAAGACGATTTATGACCACCGCTTACTTTTTCATTTATATTTTAACAAGTTACAATGAAAACCGGGAGGGGAAGCGGTAAAAACTATTGTTGTACTTCGGCTGTCTCGCAGCAGACAGCAAATGAAATGGACGGAGTCTCAAAGCTTGAAACGTAGTCAAAACATGATGAAGATAAAAAACTCACCATTACGTTATTACCACACAAGTCTTAATCTTTTCACGAGCCAATTTCTCGCACTTTAACTTCAAATAGTAAATCATTAAATCGTCATTTATTTTTTATACACTAAACTGCTGAACCGTGCAATCTGAATACAAACTTATATCAGGTTAGCATTTAGATATGCCGTGAAATGATGCACTGACTTTTAAGAAGTGGAAATTGTTTTCTCCTTAGGATGCTATTTTCTACGGATTAAACGTAAACACTTTTTAAATCGTTTTTCTTCCACGTCACGTTCGAACAAATGATTTTCTTTTCCTTTTGATTTCCTTTGATTAGTTACTCTTGAGCTGTACGCATTTATTATGAGAGTTTGACCGTTTAAGTTATACCACTTGCTTTATTTACATTCCAGAGTTCCAAATCGAATATCTTAGAGATTATAATTTAGGTAATAAGCCTATAGTATTTAAACAAATTACATTAAGTTGGAATAGCTATGTAATTCATTTCATTTTCGTTCTCAGGTATTTGTAAGAGCTATTGTTGACTTCATTTTAGTGACAGCTACATAAAGTTTATCCGTATTTATTACGAAGTGTTGAGCATGCATACAGTATTTTGTCTTATAATTCATAGAAGTTAAACCTTCGCATTCAAATTACTAAGCTTCGAAAAAGAAAATTATCAGAATAAAAAGATTCTCCTGCTGGTGATGTCTACCTGCTTCTGTGTATCAAATCAGTCTCTCAGCATTCTTTCATGACCGCTAATTTTTCCTTCCCTTTCACTTCTACAGAATCTTCTCATTTTACCTCGTATATATGACTGGATGGAA
>VYYJ01005211.1:0-11572 GCA_021029165.1 Cyphoderus albinus
TGTAGTGTATAAATTATGTATTTAACTCTTATGTCTTTTACACATTTTTAATTATCAAGTTTTAGTTTTGTTGCACTTCTCCCATAAAACTATTACCTGAAAATTGTCATATCATTTCAAGAGCAGTTGCATAGAATGATAACAATTCTGTTGAGTGCAGGCAAATCATGTACCAACTGCAAGCGCTGGCCTATGAATGTCGCTGTCGCGAAATGTGTGATTTTTGTTAAATAACATTTATTATGATGATGTTGTTTGGCTGATCCTCAACTTCTCAAGGTCCTTCCTTGACGAGTTCGTGGTCTGCTCCGCATTTATTCGTGTGTGACAATGACGTACGTTTTGCATTTCTGAGTCTGATAAGCAACTCACTTGACATCTTGCTTGCAACAAGAGAAACGAACTTTATTTCCATTTTTAAGAGTTGCAGCAGAAGCATCAATTGATCTCGGTCGCACCCGCCTAACTATAACCTAAATATTATTATACGCAAGACATTAATACATACATGAAATGATAAAGATATGTACTTATAAAAAGACAGGCAAATTTGACTAAATAAATGGACACAAAAGGCTTGAACTTGTGTCCACTTAGAGCGATCTATGATGACCTCCAAAACAGTAATCTTTTTTAATAATCCCTTGTTATTCATAAAGAAAAGTAATCAAATCAACAAATAAACTGTAAACATCCCACCCAAGTTTTAACTGAATTGCCGTTAGTACTTACCTAAATGGCTTTTAAAATAATTCCACTTTTTCCTTTAGTGATAAAAGCTTAATTAGCATAAATAAGCAAAAGCATTAGTAAATCAAAAACATACACTTTACTTCTTTGAACTTTTAAGTGGGTGATGTAAAAGTAAAGAATTGATTTACAAATTAAGTAAATCCATTGACGGGCTGCATTTTTTTCTTGAGCTTAGTTCAGAAAGTTGATGTGTCTCAATCTCAATCTAACGCAGTGATGGCATTTTAGGGGGCGATAAAACATAATTCCTGTTTTGATGATGCACCATCCGAGACAAGAACCAGAGGAATTATGAAACCACAAATATGTATTAGTTTGAACATTAATATTGACAATTATTATAATATTATCTGCATTTAACATGACTTTAATGCGATGCTTTTGCATTTATTGCATTTCATTCACACAACATGCAAAATGCAAAATATCAAATTCATACATTTTTATTCTGCATTCATTTCTGTAACCTCCAATGATATGTTGCTCAACTTGTTGTTGTTATCACAGTCGCTTAAATTAAGGTAGGCATCTTGAAAAAGGAGAACTCATTTTCAAAGAAAAGTTGCATTTCATATTAAATTGTACATTGTATACATTTTCCATCTTATTCTCTTCTTACCTCTTATCTTCTTCATTTTTATAGTTAAAATGCATCCACGTATGCTTCACTTTTATACTTAAGACTGCGACGAGACAGATGACAATCAAAATGCTCATTTTCACTTAATGCACCTCACTCGTAATGGAGTTAGATAAGCGTCGGTGGATTTGAAGCCAAGCCGTTTCTAGAAAACACGAAAGTACTAAGAAAGTAAACCATACATACTTTTAGAAAATCATTTATCAAGTTTTGTAAGTTAAATATACGAAATGAGTATTTTTTTATAGCTACGAGACAGGAGATAACCAACTGCAACATGAGCATGATAATCCATCAGTGAGGTATCGGAAAATAGAAGGCAGTTTGTTATAAGCATCATTTCATGCGGTGCAATGAAATATGTAATCAATTTGACGATATACGGATTTCTCTGGGTGGGTAGATCAAACTTGACACACTAAACTCACTTCACTTCCTTGGCAAGGTTGTATTCACATTTTTTGCTGGTGATGTGCTTTTCCCTTATTTCATGCCACACTCCTAGTTTCAGTGTTCCGTGTGACTTCTCTTTATATTTAATTGGATTGTGAATGCAATGCTCTGCTCTTTGAAAGGAAAGTTGCTCAAATATCTTAGAGAGTTATAACTGTAATATTCATACCTGCCTTCCTACATTACACTTTTTTGTGACATTGTGCTGTGCGCATTAATCCATCTGGGCTTATCAATGAGAGACAGGGAAGAGACACAAGCATAATATCACACTACTAATCCCTATTAATATTACCTACAGAAATGATCTTGGACACTACACTTTTTCTCAATGTTATGTTTATTAAACTGGTCGCCGCCGCTGTCTCCGCATCGGTGAGGAGTGATGCAGGAACTTACTACCTAATACGTATGGTCACTGGTCACATAACCTTACATCCACAAAATCTGGTTTCAAAAAATCAGACAACGGCGACAACAAACCGTTGAACTTCGGTTCAGTGTGTATTCTGTACGTGCACCAATATCATATTATTACTGAATGCAAAAAGAAAAAGGACACAATGAAACATGCCAATTTATTTATATGGCACATAAACACAAAAGTGAAGATTCATTTTGTTGAGTCCATACACAAGTGCAGTGTAATGACATTATTTTCTTTTATTATTATTATATATTCTACTTCGCTCTTTCACATTTTTATTAATACATTCCGTGCATATTGCTAACGTTGGGTGTATGCAGTTGTGTTGTCGGTTGACTGATGATGCATTTATTTCTTACTTGATTGTCCAAGATCTTGTTTCATTTATCTTGGACAACTTTGAGTTGATCATCAGAACAACTCTTTTCGTTCGTTGTTCATCCTGATCCTCTTCGTCTCTGGTTCTGGCTCACATGAGTCGCATGGCAGGTTTAGAACTAAGAGACGCCTAATTTATAAAAGAACAACTTTAAACTTCGTTACCAGTAAATAACAATGTAATACAGCCATAGCCAAAAAATAGTAATGACAAGCACTGATTTACAATATTAATGCATACCTAAAAGCGAGTCAACTGGGAAAGATTTTAATTTGGCCATTGTGCATCATCTTCCTTTTAATGCTTTGACAGTATTTAAAAAACGATATCTGTCTTTATGTTCTTGACTCGATTCACATCACATCCAAAGCAAGAAGAAACACTCACTCTGTGGACTCTTTAGAGTCCTGCATAAGGGAATTTGCAACCTTTTTGCATTCCCCAAAAATTTTATGATGTGGCATATAATAAAGTGGGATTGAGGAGATGATTTAAGTTGTTTTGTGTTGACCACAATAACATAACCTAATATAACAACTCTGTCCACATTTTTCGTCGAACAAGAATGGAAAAGAGCTGAGTTGAGCAGGGTTTTCACATTTGGAAAAACGACCAGTTTAGGTACTGAACTGACTGTGTGACCAGCCAGACTATCTTTACATTAAATTGGCTCGGTAAATGCAGGAGCAGCAGTGGAGTAAATCTCTCTTCTTTGCATTATTTGCATTCATCCTCAACTTCAGATCATTTGATAATACGCATGTATCCATTGAGTTGCTCGACTGAGTCATACGCATTCTTGCAGCTTTTGCGATAGTTGTATTGTGTTGGACCACTAAAGTCTGTATGATAACCGCAAAATGTATTTACACACAACAGGTTCAGTACTTCCTCTGCATATGGGACTGAAGCGTCAGAAAATCCTTTTACTATAATTTCATGTAAAGAAATAACTGATTCCAATTTGATGCAAACGTATGCTCATTCGTCAGTCTTTCGCTGTGCGAAATCTTCGTTTTCCACTTTTCTCGTTTGCTCTGCTCTGCCCTAACTCGCTTCTTCGAGTTTGTTACGATTTCCCCATTTGACTTTTACATTTATTTGCTTTTATACCATGTGTCTACATCACATTATTGCTATTATTACAATACCAAAGTGAAGTTGCATCAACGGATAATGATAACACAAAAAGCGCTAAAAAGCTTCTTGCGAGATTTATCTCTTGTTTGTTGCGGTGAGGGGTAAATAAAATTATTCTTTTCTCAAGAGTTCTCGAGACGTTCTTTTAGAAAACAAGGCATTAGAAAATCTTTATTTATTTATAAGCTTATCGGAACACTGAACTGAAAAGGCGGTATCAAACTTGACGTCTCCATCTGAATAGCATGTACAACTTTGACGCTTATCAAGGTATCATATATCGTATCGTATCTTACCGTATCATCGAAGAGGAAGGGCCTTTGGAAAATGTGCGCCAGGCGATACAGTATCACGTATTAGAATGTGATGATATAGCAATCTTTTCGAGAATTCAGCGATGCACATTGTATTTATTATTGCATTGCTGCTATCGGTGCACAAATTTTATACATAGCGTCATATAACATAACACGAACTATATTAACAAAGTTTAGTTTTATTTAGTACTTGAAATTTCAATGTGAGAATCACTGGATGCAGAAACTTAACTTCGAATGCAACTCTGTCTTCACTCTGCTTCCATTCACTTGACTTGTGTCAGTGCCAATTTCAGTCGAGTTGAGCAAGTCTTCAAATGTTTTATGCATAGCAATTGCACATTTTTTATCAATGCCATCGTCAACGGAGGCATCTCATGTCGAGCTGCATTTCTTGAAAGCAGAAGTGAGTGAGTGATCTTTGTTTATTCAATTTTACATTGGTTTAGTTCGACAGTTAAGAATTGCCCCATACGACGAGGTGGTTATCTTTTGACACCTTATCGATAATCATTTAGGTAACCAAAGTGGCCGGCAATTTTGGTTACTGATTTTCCTCATACCTCATTTCACATCAACTTTAAAATTTAAAGTGTAAGGTTTTCTGGAGTGCCAATTAAAGTTCTTACGTGAATGTATGCAAAGGATTGATTTTCAAGAACAATTAAAAGGAAAAGGTCTAGATAAGTGGCGGTAGGGGTGTCGGTGAAAATCATGGTGACACTTGTGTACCACTTCGCGTGATTCTAACTTCAACGTGCGGTTGGTTCTAACTCTTTTATGCACAAATCGCTACTCAACTTTATAACCCTTCCTTTCGGTGAAAAGAGTTTTCTCATACACTTCCCATCTTTTATTAGCGTAAATCTGTTGTTACATACACTGTCAAAATGAAAATTCGGGTGGAGAATTTCATACTGATATTGTTAAGAAGTTGGCACATTAAAATTTAAATCTCTTCATTAGTTACTGAATAACGTGACACATTGACAAAAGTGCGTAATTAATTGTTCAAGAATCTCAAGTGTTACGGATTATAATTTTTGTGATGTTTTAACACGAAAAAATTCGAGTAAATCATCGCCCTACCCTTTAAAAGTGAATCCAATGACCGGTTTTTAATACATGAGATTGTTTAGTATTGTGGCCAATGGTCAGCATATACCCTGTGAACCTAGACCTAGAGTAACGACGAAAACGTTTCTTTATTGTATTCTTCGTGACCGGTTCACCTCAAAACTTTAACTGCAAACTTTATCCAATGTAACAAGAGGTGTTAACCCGTCATTTCTAAGTTTCCCATTATCATTACTCATCATGTTAACAACGATGTTTAGTTTGGTTTATGTGATGCGTTAATAGTTGTTAGTTGTTGTTATCATTCTATCCATATTGTTATGTGAGACAAACGAGCCAAAAATAAGAAGTGGAGACGTGTCCAATAATTCGGTTAGGACACAAATAAATAGTTTGTCAGTGTCAACAAGAAAAAGGAAATAGTTGTCAGTTGCAAAAGTCGATACACACAAAAAGAGAGGCGAGGTCAAAGCCTCGATTAAGGAGTGTTTGACGTGACAATTTAGTTTCTTGCAATTCGGAGTTGGAACTTTGGAAGTCAAGGATTACAAGTAAATACTGCAAAACAATTATTAATAATTTGATGTTATAAGTACATGTGTAAAACATTTTAAATGTTAAAAATACTGCATTCAATTAGAATTAGATACATTACTTCCCTACTTAAAAATGGTTCGCGGAAAGTTTCACAATGATTGGTGTCACAAATTCCGGTACCTCAATTCTTTCTTACTCTCACTGAGATATTTCTGATCTCATTGATAACTGCGCAAAGATGATTTCGATACGAAGTGTGGCAATATCCTAACTTTTTTGCATCTCTCAACTTACATAAAACGCATTTTAAAATCCTCAAAACTAGCGTAAAAAATTAATTGTCATTTCAGTCGATAACTGTCATAGATTACTGAGTTTCATCAGGAATTGGCGTCAAGCCGTAAGCGTCATTGCATATCTGTTTCTGTGTATTATGATTTTTTACTGTATTCCTCGAACAAAGGGGAATAAACGAAGGAAATCATGATTTGCAATTCTAGTGTCTTTTTACCGTGATTATACCAACCCGAGCCTCATTCTGGCGGCAGGGTTGATGAAGATGGTGATCTGGCTGATTAGTTGACGAAAGCTTCGTGGCTCCAAGCATAAATAAATACATAATCAAGTGAATTTTAATTCAGACACAAAAACCAAGACTTCTTTCTAAAGGAAAACTAGGTTTTTCATGGAAGCAAAAAAAGTGAGTTGCACTTTGTTCTTTCACTTCACTCCGTTCATGGTTTCGTTTTTGTTAGTTCATTTCTCAAAATTGGGGGCGGGGATGAGTAATAAAATAATAATGATGAATTAAATTTATGCCACTGATTCTGTGATGAGTCAAATGAGTCCCCTGAATTGCATTTCAGTTTGACTGTAAATCTTCGTTCACTGCTCAGAAGAAAGAACCTAGGCGATTAAAAGCTTCATGGATCATCAAACGTAACAAAAAGTCACAAGTTTTTAATGTTCCAGAGGAACACATAACTAACATGATAAGCTTATGATAAGTCAAAGAATGTAACAAAGTAACAAGTAACAAGGGAGAATGAAAAAGAATACTACGACATGGTTTTTCACAGTCTCACATACGCGTGTGTGTAGAGTGTGCCCACGCTGTTCATTTTTGTATCACAACATCTACGACGTTATTATTACTATTCCGAATGAAAATGAGACTGGTGTTGGTGATGAGCTGAGGAAAAGAGAGAAAGGAGCACTTTTTGCATCCATAATTTTACATTTTACTATCCTCAGTCACTTCTGGCTTCCTCACATTTGACTTTTTTGGTTTATTGACAGTTTTTACCCTTTTGGCGTTATCATCATCGTCATCCTCGCCTCGTTATTTTACTTTTTAGGCTTTAATTTTATGCACTCTTTTTCTTTTTCCCTTTTCGGAAGATTCTTTGTGTTATGATGTTCTGTTTGTTTCTGGCTCCTCTGGGCTTAACAACGATTGCTCCGCGGAAAGTACACAATATGTATAAATAATATAATGTGCACCACTTTTTAGAGTATGTTTAATGCATCCATTTCCAAAAATCCTACCTACGCTCCGTTCCTAGAAGCTGCTTCTTTTTTACTTTTTACATTGATGTACATTTTGTTTTTTGGTTGGCGAGACCTTTTCTCCCTTTTTTCTCACTCGCCCGTTTGGTTTTGTTTCGTTCATTTTTGCTTTCTCTGCAACGAACAGTACGCAACGCAACTTTCCCTATAAGAAAAACTCTAGGAGCAAAGTCATAATTTTCTGACTCTTTTGAATTTGATTTGCATAATTTTTCACTCACGGCTGCCACTGAGCCCTTTCCTAATGAGAAATGTGGCCATTACTCCTACGGAATCTTTTCCTCTCTCTCTGTTACATTTCTTTCTTTTCCCTCTTTTTTTACTTTTTCCTCTTTTTCTTTCCTCACTACTTTTTCTACTTAAAGGAGTACAGGTATAAAATAAAATGTCTCCATATATTACCAAGTGTGTTTTGGGGCTTGAGCTTTGTTATCTCATGTAACTGCGCAAAGAACCTAGAAGAATGCTATTTTTACCTTTTTCCTCTTTTCGTACGCCTTCATTATATAACTTAGTATTTCCTTTTAACTCTTGCGACGTTAAGTTTCAAAGTGGTCTCGGTATATATTGAAAAATCGACGCAAGTCAAAGATTGAGCCAAAATTGCTTGAATGAGGTTTTCAAAGATATTCTGATTTATTGAAGGAATAAAATTTCTTTCTTAATATGCAAAAATTAGAAAATGAACATAGATAAAAACTGGAACATTTTTATACTCTACGCATTGCATGGAGTCACTTTGTTGAGAGAGCAAGAGAAAGGGGAGGGAGGGAAAGAAAGTGGGAAAGAGGCAAAGAGGTAACCTCAAACTCGGCAAAATAGATTGTGGTTGCCAGAGCGCGGTTTCCTAACAGTATTTGTGGTAAACGTGGTTGCAAAGATGTGACACACTGCTACTACCGCACTTCTCCCACAGCCTTTCTAAGAGAAAACTGAGAGAAGCATTGGCTATGGACATTAAAATGTGATCTTCGCTCTTCTTCTGCACACTCATGTAGAAAATATGCAGGCGTCAATCTGATTAACGAAAGTTACGATAGTGAGTCTTTAGAATAGGTACATATTATTTTATAGAAACCGTTTCCGGTGTAATGCCCTTCCTTTCCTTCCACTCACCTAACACTTTTGTGTGTCACTTCCATCGCATCCCAACGAAATCACATTATCTATCTGTTTTTGTATCACATTCTGACACTCAAGTCGCAGTTGTGCAGTGCAGTGGCACTTTGTTAGCCAGATTTGGTTTTTGCGTCGTGTTTTTCTTCTCCCCAATTTTCTCTTCCTTTTTTATGATGCACGTGAACGTGAGTTAAGTTGAGCCAATTGATTTTGAACTCTCTTGACTTTGCCTTCGGAATAAGTTCCGTTCTATTTTTATATTATCATATTATGTGTATTTTTACATTTTTCAGCAGATTAGTGAAAAATGAAGAAAAACAGCTTATGTCATTCCAAGCCAATGGCACTAATTCGAATACAATAATGGCACTGGTATTAGCATTACTGAACACTATAAACCTATAGCGTAGCATTGCGCTCATTTTTTCATTGGAAAATCAGTGGGAAACTTCTACATTAGATAAGAAGATAAAAGATGAGTCGACATCAACGCCCGAGTTCATGAAGAAAGAAAGAGAATCTTCCGTGCCTCTTGTCTCACGATTGCCAAGTTCTACGTTACGTTGTTGTAATGAAAAGATCAATTCTCAATTGTACAGCTGTTTTGGGAAAAGCTTGTGAAAAAGTCGCAGATGACAGTTCAGCTGGGCAATGTCCTTGCTTGCTTATCCAACAGTTTTGCTGGTACATATTTTTAGAATCAAATTCTTCTGCTCCCACTTTCAATGTTTTCGCTTCCTTCATTCCAAAAGTGTACATGTGCACTGAGATAACAGGATTTGGTTGCATTTCGTCTTTACATTTTACTATAACCGAATACGTAACCTGGCACATATGCGTTGCATTTGGCAAGCTCTAATAAATGAAAGGAATGAACCCAAGTGCATTTCATTCGGAATTTGGATGCACTGTGGTAAAATGAGGTTGTAGCTAGAGGTGCACCAACACCACAACTTCGGTTTCTTTGGTTGCCTACACCATCATCGTGAGGTATGACATAAGCAAGTCATTGCTTCACTTCCCATGAAAATCAAACACATTGAAGTTGGAAGTAATGAAGGCAAACTATGTGGTCATAAACTTTGAACAGACATTGTGACTACTAGGGTATGTTCATGACTTGACATTCACTTGCAATAACTTTATTTCTGGAACATGGGCCAAAGCGGAATTTAGATTTGTTATGCTGTACAGCTAACGAGCCCAATCGCACTTAACACGCTCGATCCATATCAGCTTATCGGTTTGGACGTTCTTGATGCTGCCTACATGTTGCTATTCACGTGAAAATGTAGCATTTAGAATTCCTTAGATTTTACAAAATACAATCTTGAAATAGATGCCAGTTGTAATAAGTAGTAATGCGCTTTCATTTCTGCTGACGCGTCATTGTCGTTCAAAACTTCACACTGTTACCATCATGTTTAATTTTTTACAATAGCACGGGATACATTCTTGTATAATATTTGCCATTATTGTTTTAAGCAGTAAGAATAAGAAGAATACGAAATATTTAGTATCATTGTAGCTAACCGAAAAAAATCTATTTCATGCCAACATTTTACCAATGAACCGAAAATTTTCTTTGTCCCCAAATTTTTTTTTCTTGAAAATTATAATGCTCGCAAGTCGGTGCATAGACCTTATACCTTATATATGTACATATGAAGTGCAAGTTACAATTTTTACACACTGCGAGAAAGTCGCGTGTGGTTCTTGTTCAACAACCTTCAATTTTTACAGAAAAAATTCTTACTCTGCTGAGCCTGCTGCTCTGCTACACGTGTGTTTTTCAACTGTGTGCCTAGTCTTGACATATCAGATTGCGTGACTAATGAATCACACGTTTTTCAAAGAGGATAAGCCTCATTTTTCTAAAACTTGTTAAAAACATACCTTTCATAATAAAAAATAAGAAACTACCATAATACATAATAATATAATGCATTTTCTGCCCACTTCAGCTGTGGTTCCACTACCAACATTCTTCGTGCATGTAATGCATGCAATGTGATCTCTCTTTCTTTTTCTACTTTTATTTGAGTTTACGCATGCATCGCACGGGTGAGAGGGTTTACCTCCCACTCATAATTAACACAACTTGAAATCTTGTCGTGAAATGTGTCAGTGACACCCTTTATTCACTCCTGCCGTTTAAATGTTGGAGACATTTTGATGACCATTTACCTATGTACTTTTCCTTTTTGTCTTTATAGTGAAGGAGAGTTGTAATAATATTTGGTTACTGATTTTGCTCTCTAACCAATTTTATGTGCACATAGCACAGCTATTGTTATAAATAGTAATCTTTAACAACTTCATAAATTTATTGTTATTCATTATAAGGGTGAGTATTGTGGATGTAATAAAGTGTTTGGGTTTATGTTGTATACGAAAGATTCAACATTTTAAAACAGTTTAACATTCTTTCTTCAGCATTAATTAAATCATGAAATCAGGTTTTACTATTGTAGATAGTTCAATGAAACCCTTTTTATATTGAAAGTCATATCTGAAATAATATAAAATTTAAATATTACCAGTAAAAGGTAGCAATTCTTTGTTATGCTATAAGATTGTTGACAAAAAATTTAGCTTTTTTTCTTAAAAAATATCTCGTTGTTGTAACCGGAAGTTGTACAAAAAGACCAGCCCTCTTAAGAAGTTATATACTTGAGCTCCATGATGATAAACTTTGCCACGCCCACTACGCATAGTTCTGAAATCAGAGTAGATTTGTGCGAGATGAATTCCAATTTTGCTTATCTGTATTTTTATTTTGCGTGTGCTGTGGTCATGTATTCTCAATTGATAAGATTGCCTTTTAAAACGCTCACTTGTTTATTTATTTATTCAGTTCAGCCATTTCCAGCTTAGCCACTGCTCTTTTAAAATAATTGTTATTTTTAAACATGAACAATGCTCTGGCTGAAAAATTAAAATTATAGTAAAATGAATAGAGACATTTCTGAAGTGGGGGCTTTCTGTACATAGAATGTTTGCACGTAAAATCCAAACACTTTTTTATTCCTACGTAAACCGCCGTTGGTGCTTATCTACTATTGTGCACCTTGTAAAAGTTGAAAGAAATCTTATCTCGATAAAAATCATCTATGAAGTACTGCATTCGGGCCACTTTTCTTTTACACTTGACTTTTTCT
>VYYJ01005212.1:0-11572 GCA_021029165.1 Cyphoderus albinus
CGTATCGCTCATATCCGTTTTTCGTACCACCGTCGCGTACTCGTCTTCGACTTCCTTTTTTAAAACGTAGGTGTGTGCTTTAAAAACACGTGATGCATTTCATAATAATAATTATAACAATAACGAAAGCAAAAAAGAGTTTTTTCTTCTCCTTCCGTTGTACAAATTTAAAGTGACGAAAAGAAGAAGACAAAAAAAAATGAATGAATGAATGAAAGAATGAAATGAAATTCTTCTTCCAAACGCGGATACGAAACCTCCGGTTAAAAAAAAAACTTTAAAAAACGTCAGTGTCTTTTTAAACGGAATGAATGAAAAATGAATGAAAAATGAATGACTGGATGGATGAGTCACTCAGGTAATAAGGGAGAGACAGAGTCTAAGAGAGAGAGAGGGAGAGTTCGAGTTCCTTGGACCGTAGTGGTGGTGGATGGAAGGAGTTTCTTGGACCGTGCATCCTTCATATCATTCATACGAGAGAACTTAACATACGGATAAGACGCGAGTCTCCCTCTCACACACGAGAGACCACTGGACCATGTACCGCAAAACAGCAGCAACAATAACAAACAGGACATCCCTTTACTTGCGCGTAGTAGTATCGCGTGACTCGACAAAGTAACTGACTGACTGACTGACTGACTGAGTCTCCCTAAGAAAAAGTTGAGTAGAAAAGAACACCCTATTGAAAAACTGAAGCCCTCTAGTTCACATGATAACACTCAAATCAGCGTCATCGTCATCAATCAGCAGCAATGTCTCTAAAACCCACCCGCATGTCCATAATATTTAACAATATGTATACACATATCAAAAAGTTAAAAAGGAAGGAAGTGAAGGATTGTTTGAAGAGCTGAAAGAAAGAATACAAAAAAAAAACTTCTCCCAAGAATTTCTCTCTCTCACACCAAGTCCCTGGTTGTCTCTCCTCACCCTCCTCTTCCACAATGACCAGCGAACCAACTACTCACGCAATAATGAATAAATAATATTTTTAAAATTCATACGTCGATACATACATACCTGCCCGACCGACCACTAGATATACATTTAAGTATAAATTTACTATATACACTTCGGTGATTATGTACATAAAAAAAACAGAGAACCACCGGAAACCTAGACTTCCGGGTCCGTGTGATTATTAAGAGAGGGGGAACTAGAATTTGATAATAAAATAAGCGGATAGAAACTTTTTTGAGCAGCATTCCTTTACTTACACACATAAACAATATGGGTTTTCCGCTTTTCTTTTTGGGGGCGTGTGACTGTGAGAGAGAAAGGGAGGAAGGAAGGAAGGAAACGTTCTTATTCTGTATATATATCTCCAGACGATGGGAATTAATAAAAAAAAAGAATCAACCCTAAAAAAAACTTGATTTAGTCTCGAGATTTCGCTATAAAAAAATTTAGATTTTTTAAAAATTGTAATCGATAAAAAAAAGCATAATACTCGATTGAACAAGTGATTTAAATGATGATGATGATGATAACTGTGGGAATTAATTTATTTTTTGTCAAGCGTATCGCCCTTTCCTTCCCCAAAATAAATTTATCAGCAGCAGAAAATCAAAACGTTTTGTACATAAAATATTCATGTCTGAATTTACCACGAGGTAATATTATGGAGAAGCCATTTTTTAAAAAGAAAAAACATACACGATGAGTGGAATTGTAATTTAAAAACATATTTCTTCTTCCTCCTCATCATCATTACTTAAAGTATTTTCATGCCCGTATATAGACTGACTGAGAGTATACCAAAGAGAGAGAGAGAAACAAAAAAAATAATAAAAAAAATTATCAACTTGGTTTAAATATACTTTTGACCATCACCAGAGAGAGAGAGAGAAAAAAAATTTAAAAAACAGACACAATTCTCATATTCATTCTTGAAGAAGAGCTCAGATCTCACACGTATTTACACGACAAGAACAGAAACACGACGACGACGACGACGACAAATCATTAAAAGATCACTTTAATAAAAACCATATCTTCTCCATATATAATGTACTCGTATAGTATACTTAATAAAAAGAATGAAAGAATGAGGACACAAGACTTATTACTGGGAAGAAAGAAAGGAAAAAAATAAAAATAAAATAAAAATTGATTAAGCAGAAGAGAAGTAAGTAAGGCAGAGTGAGAGAGAATTATTTATTAAGATGACTGTGATATCTCGTGAGTCTGTTTTCTTCTTCTCTCTCTGTGTCTCTGCTCCAACCACCACCACGACAGTATTGTTTCTAGTATAACTGATTAAACATGCTCATCGCATATTATGAAAATGAGTGAGTTTTTTTTAAATATTTCTTTTGTAAGGTCAAGCGAAGAGAGAGAGGTTTTATTATTATTATTATTATTATTATTATTATACAGCTGCAAAAGGCGGTGAAGAATTCTGGTTGTAGTGGCTACTGCTGCTGCTGCTGCTGCTGGTAGTGGTGATATTGAGAGAAACGAGAGAACAAGTGTAAAAGAGAAGAGAGAGAGAGAGACGTGAGCACATATAAATATATTTATTATTATTATTAGATGAATGAGAGCTACTTCCAAAGATGAGTCTCTGCTGGCAGTATATATTCGGTGGTGCTGCTGGTGGCCAATATGCTAGTGAATAGTAATAATAATAAAAATAAAAACGATGTTAATGATGATGATGATGACGATGACGAACACTACTTGAGAGATTCCGTGTACGATATAATATATCTTTCGCTTAAGTATCATCTCGTTCTCTCTCACTTGAATAAATTTTTTTTGCTTGCGCTTCTATGCTCGTGCTCTCAGCTTCTTACATATCTGGAGACATTATATATAAAAAAAGCAGAGAAATAACGAGAGAGAGAGAGACAATAAAGTCTTAGTTGGTACTCTCGTTGCTGCTCCAGTTCTCTCTGTCTCTTATTTGTGTCGTAAGTATATTTTTACTTTTATATAAGAGGATGTGGGACTTCCTTTTTAGCCCCAATTTAAAATCCTAAATCTTCTTAAATTGGTGGTGGTGGTGGTATTGGTAGAAGCAGAAAAAGAAATGAGAACGAACGAGAGCGAGATTGAGGAGGCTATATGCTCTCTCGAATGAGTTGAATCGAGTCGAGTCCTCATCATCGTCCTGAACATTTTATTTTCCCCGTCCACTTGAGATTTTTTTCTTCTCTCTTTTCGTGTGCCTGCTCTTAAAAAGTAAACGTAAAAAAAAAAACGTCTCATCGCATAATATTCTCAAATCTCCTTTTGCTCCTCTTCTTCTTCTTCTTATTACCCTAGTAAAAAACGAGCACCACCACCTTTCTCTAAACATTTGTCTTCTCAAGAGACACATCAGGACTTGATGACTCAAGAAGAAACGATGTAGAAAAGCGGAAGTTTAGAGAAAGAAAAAGAATTGAGATGAGTGATGCACTTTTCTTTTCCATATTATAATTTGCTGTCTGTGTATGATATATAAAGACAAAACAAAAGAGCCACCCGCATGATATTTACAATAAGAACATCAAAAAATACTAACCACGTCATCGAAAAAAACAAGAATAAGAATTAAAAAAGGGGAAATGCAGAAAGAAAAAAAAAAAAATGAAACCCAGTTTTTATGTAGAACTTCACGAATCCGACCACCACCTCGTCATCGTCGTCGAGTTATTCTGACTTGCTTCCTCTTCTTCCTCATCCTCCTCCTCCCATAATTCCTCATGATCCGACTTTTAAGAAACGAGGAGATGGAGGAGAAGGAAAAACGAAAAAAAACAAAACATAAAATCTCTTTTAGGTATAATCAGTTGGGAATATAGAAGGGTTATTATTATCTGATAATATAATATCATCATAGTAGAGAGACCTATGTAAAAACGTACACGATATACAAACGAAAACTAAAATGCATACACTTTTCCTCTCACTCCTCCTCCTAACTCCCCGTGCCTTATGAGAAAACAACAGAGTCGTCGTCGTCATCGTCGTCATCGTCATCATCATCACCCTTCCCTTCCTTTCCTCTTCTCTCTCTCTCTCTCTTTCACTGCTCATGAGTTTTATTATGATTAATATAAACTTTACCTGGATACATGCATCTGCCCCTGCCCCTACCTCTCCTGCTTAGTTAGAAACAAAACGCTAAGTATATAAAAAAGAACACTTCCTCGACGACGACGACTGGACAGAGAGAGAGAGAGAAAAAAAAGAAACGCTTCTTCTTCCGGTTTCTCTCTCTCTCTCTCTCGCTTCCCTCACTTATCATCATCGTCCATTTCCGGCTCACCGTGTTGTTACTCGCTGCGTTATTCACGTTCTTTTTTTTACCAATATAAATGATATCTCACACACACACACACGTAATGAAACAGAGTTCCTCCGTCTGCCCCTGTCTCGTTCCTGTGTGAAAAAAAAAAAAATAAATCCCCCACAGTAAAATAAAAAAGGAAAAGAAACGAAAAAAAAAACCTGCGTGCATGTCCACGTAATCTGTTGCTCTGTGGCATATGCTCGATTATTACTATTTCTTTTCTTCACCGGCTGTCACGTCTCTTTTTACACATAACTCTACGACTTGCTTTCAACAAAAAAATATTATTTCTTTATCTTTCTAACGGCGAATTAAAAAAAAAAAACGTTAGAATTGTCAGAAAATATATATAAAAATCCCCGGAAATAATTTATTGTAAAACAAGGGAAACAGAAAAAGGAAATGCTTCATCTCGATCTCGATATTCTTGACTCTTGTTATAACTGCCTGACTAACTGACCGATTGATTAATATAATACATATATTTTTGTGTGTTCAACTAAGGAATAAACAGACACACGAACATGTAAACAAAAGTCACCATTTAATATCGGTGCGTTTCTTCTTCTTCTTCTTCTTCTTTCCCTTTTTTATATTGTTATTAGCCCGTCGTCATCTGCTGTGCAAATATATAAAGTAAACCACAATCATCTAAACATCGTATATGACTCATCATCATCATCGAACTCACTTCTCCAAAAAAAGAAGAAAGAAATGCCCCTGTAAGATAAAAGTAAAGAAACGACGGGAATAAAGGCGATTTCTCTACTACCGTACACACAGAGAGAGAAAAAAAATAAGAGTCTGTTAAAAGTTAAAAGTTCATATTATATACGAAGTGATATCTGATGATGATGATGATGGAGTGATTTTAGAAATAATTGAAATCAGAAGAAGATGCATACACATAACCGTATCAACTTATGTATCTTGCAAAAAAATGATAATTAATACAGTGTCGATATAAGTTTCTTGTCCAAGTAAATACGAGTGACAGAAAGAGAACTAGTGCTTAAAAAAACACCATAAAAACGATACCGTCATCATCATCATCATCATCATCACCATGATAGTCAAATAAGAATCTAGCCAGAATAGCCTCTATATACAAAAGATCTTTTTCATTCCCTCCTCCTCTCTCTCTCTCACTCTCTCTCTTGTACTTGATACTATATATAGCAAAAACTTATAATAATAGCCACACCACCACACCACCACTACTAAATATCTCGCCACTCTAACGAATATATTTTGCAAAAAAACAGACAGACACGAATACACACGGTCCGAGAACTCGTTTCCTTATTGGCTTAGAGGAGGAGAAGGAAAAGAAGATGTAAAACAAGGGAAACAGATAAAGGAAATGCTTCATCTCGATCTCGATATTCTTGACTCTTGTTATAACTGCCTGACTAACTGACCGATTGATTAATATAATATATTTTGTGTGTGTTCACATGAGGACTAAACAGACACACGAACATGTATACAAAAGTCACCATTACCGGTGCGTTTCTTATTTTCTTTTTTATATTGTTATTAGCCCGTCGTCATCTGCTGTGCAAATATATAAAGTAAACCACAACCATCTAAACATCGTATATGACTCATCATCATCATCATCATCAAACTCACTTCTCCAAAAAAAAAGAAGAAATGTCCCTGTAAGATAAAAGTAAAGAAAGGACGGGAATAAAGGCGATTTCTTTCTCTCTCTCTCGGTTTACTACCGTACACACAGAGAAAGAAAAAGAGTCTGGACAAATACTAAATTGATTACTTTATTATATATGCTCATCCTGCATAATATATTAAACCTTCTCAATCGAAACACCAATAGACGAGGGCACACAAGAGTTTTGTAAGAAACAATACAATAAGAAAATGACAGAGACCGTGAAAAATTGAAAGTCAAGGTGAAAGGGGGATAGCTGGTATAATAATGAAAAAATTTCTGAAATCAGACAAATCAGAATCTTTCTCCTTAATCAGTTCTTATTGAGTTTGGAAACATGTTCATATGCAAAGTCACAAAATCATTTGTGAAGTGATATATGATTATGGTGGTGGCGGCGGCGGCTCACTTCTTGTATTTGTGACAGAAAGAGAACTATATAATGCTAAAAATAAAGACTATTAAAACGATACCGTCATCATCAGCAGCAGCAACAATGCATCATCATGCATAGTCAAATAAGAATTTAGCCAGGATAAAAAAGAAGACACACACAGAAAAACCTCTATATACAAAAGATAATATTCTTCTTCATTTCCTCCTCCTCCTCCTCTCTCTCTTGTACTTGATACTATATATAGCAAAAACTTATAATAATAGCCACACCACCACCACCACTACTAAATATCTCGCCACTCTAACGAATATATTTTGCAAATGAAAAAAAAAACAGACAGACACGAATACACACGGTCCGAAAACTCGTTTCCTTATTGGCTTAGAGGAGGAGAAGATGATGATGAAGAAGATTATTATCATCATTATTCTCTCTACTTCTTCTCTTCACTCTGTAGCTCTCTTCCCTCAACAACAAAAAACCCTCTCGTAGTGCAGTAGAGCTAAAAAGGTTTCGAATTTAGACTTAAAAATAAAAAGAATGAAAACGAATAAAAGCGAAAAGTGTTATGTCAGTTGTCTGTGTGTGCATACATGCTCCTCTCTGTGAGTTATAGTTTCACGAGTAGTTGATCTCGTCCTCTCTCGTTCTCTGTCTCTCTCTCTCTCTCTCTCTCTCGTTATAGGCTATCTCTTAGCGAGTAGCAAAAAAGAAGAAGAAGAAGAAGAAACAAGTGCCAAAAAGAAGAGAAGAAAAAAATAACATAATGCCCAATCCCACCAATGTTATACACCATCATCATCGGCGTAGTCGTCACTATCAGATAGATTTTGTCTTCTTCTTTTTTTTTGCAACTTGTTGTTTTGTTAGACGTTTGTTCATACACACAGAGAGAGAGAGAGATCCGACGAGTGAGGTGACTGTATTTATGTATGAAGGGTAAATTGCGAAGTAGTCCCTCTCTGTATAGTGCAATAGAGAGAATTTAGAAAAAAAACAACGATACTAAATAAAAGCCGTGTCGAGAAGAATAAAAGAAAAGAAAGGCATATACAGAAAAAAACAACATGATAAAACTATATATTAGTACTAAACTAAATTAAGGTGCAATAAAGGTATTATTGTTGTTGTTGTTATTATTATTAAAATTATAAAATCGTGCTTTCTTTTTCTTTTCTTTTCTTTTTTTTATGCAAGAAAACGATCTATACAACCAACATGATAATATTGCACTTTGATATTATTATTACGATTACACCTATCTCTCATGTCATATCATACAAGACGAACTAAAAGTCGTCAACAACAATGAAAGAAAGAAAGAAACGCGTGTTTACAAATGCATCTGTCTGTAAAAGTGCATACATATGAAAGCGCACACGTCTCTGACTCTCTCTCTCTCTCTGTCAATTTTTTTTCGGCAGATGTTTCTTCTTCTTCTTCTTCTTCCTCCTCCTTTTCCACATCATCATCAAATATATTGCATGCGCTTCTCTCTCTCTCTCTCCTGTTATCATATTCATTTCATCATCCAATTCCCTATTCTGTTCCCTTTACCTTCATCACCATCTTTTCTTCTTTTCTTTTTTTCCTGCTCGTTGCTCCACGACTTACCCGACAAGTAAAACCACTTTCCCCCCTGTTTAATGCTACTACATACACACACACACTTTTATTGCTATTCTTACCCGTAAATACACTTACGCTTACGATCGTTCTCGTCCATGAAAATAGTAGCCATAATAATAATCCGTCTTCTTCTACTTCTACTCAATAAAATGCCCACTCCGAATAAAGTAGTGTGTATAAAAAAATCTTGAAAAGCATTTTTCTTTTTAATTTCCCATACATTCATATTAAGGAAAAGCACCGAGACTCTGTAGTAGCAGCATCATCCGAATCAGCAACAACCCTCGAACCAACAACATCTACTACCAAAACTCAACCGAATGATGGGAGAGGAGCCCCTTGAAGTCCCCCCATCATCATCAACATCAGCTTCAGCATCATCAATACACGGTGTACTACTACCCCATACAGCATCAGAACATCACCATCACCACCATCATAACAACCGTTCCAGTAGCAGCAGCAGTAGCAACAACGCTACGTTGTTACCTTTCCATACTAGCAGCAGCAGCAACAATAACCCGTTGTTATACGACCCAACACCACCACCACCACCACAACCACCTCACTGGGACAACAGTAGTAGTGCTTTAGCTGCAGCTACACAACAATCATCATCACCATTATCGGTCCAGTCGCAGCAGCCGCTCACCACCAGTCACTCAAGGAACGCGAGCGCGTACGGACATCATCAGCTTCAGCACCAACACCACCATCACCGGTCGTCGTCTTCGCCACCGACGTGCAATACTAGTAGTGGTAGTAGTAACCTCCTCAGTTCTAAGACGACCACGACGACGACACCGACGAGTAGTGGTACCACGACGTCTACTACCACCTCCGGAACAACCCCAGTAACAACAACGACCCCCCGTCGTACCCGCCACCGCGTCGACGCCGGTGAGCCCCGCGGATGCTTCAACAACACGGCAGCAGCCGCCGCCGCAGCGTCCCACTTTTACGGTTCCTCCGTCGCCAACTCGTCTTCGAGGAACAGCAGCAGCAGCGCAGCCGCCGCAGCAGCAGCAGCAGCCGCTGCAGTGTTCAACCATCACCACCATCAACGCGCAGCAGTAGCAGCCAACTTTTATAGTAACCACGCAGCCGCAGCAGCAGCAGCAGCAGCCGCAGCGTTTCAGAACTCGAGTAGCTTCACCGGAGGAGGATCATCGGGTGCTTTCGTCTGCAACCATTTCCCTCATCCTCAATCATCACCACGGAGGAGGAGGAGGTGTTCAGCAAGCAGCTCAGGCACCACCACCACCTCATCACCACGTTCAGGTTCCACCACCACCTCAACATCAACACCACTTGAGTAGTAGGTCGTTACAACCACAAAACGAATCCTCCCCACCACCACCACCACCACCACAATCGTCTTCATCGTACAATTACTTCCAGCCGATGAAGATGCTCTCCGAGTTTATCTCGTCGGCGTCCGCAGTCGCAGCAGCTCAGGCAGCCCAACAGCAACAACAACAGAGGTCAACAGCAACAGAACGTTTCTCCGCCGTCTTCTGTCCCCCCACACCCCCGCTCAACCCGCTCCAGCAGTAGCGGAAGCAACAACAACAACAACACAGCCCCAAACACTAGTCCATATAACCACGCCGCTGTCACCTCAGCGTCATCCCCAGCAAACAATAACCACCAGCAGCAGCAGCTCCTCCTCCGCGAGATGCTCTGCAAGACGGCAGCCGCTGCAGCAGCGGCAGTCGCAGCGTCTTCAGACAACTCCTCATCCACCAAAGAGTCAACCCGTATGAATAACAACAATAACGAGGACGAGCACCCGAATAGTGGTGGCAGTGATCTCCAGTCCCAGCTCCTCCAGCGCCACGCAACCAGCAAGCTGGACGGGATGATGATCGGGCTCATGATGGACAAACTGTCAAAGCACGATCGGAATAACAGTGGTGGCAGTAGCGGAAGCAGACACGCTCCTGCTGCTCTAGATGACGACGAGATCGATGAGGATGACGCTGTTAATCCTAACGCTAACGCTGAAGAAGACGACGACGAAGAGTTGCTACTAGGAGAGTTCGTTTCATCCGGAGATGCTGCAGAAGAACCGGAAGTAGTGAGAAGGAGCAGCAACAACAGCAGGAGTAACATGAGTAGCAGGAGAGTGAGTCCAGGTGCGCAGTGCTCAGATGCCGTCAGTAGCGCAGAGGAGAACGCAGACGTAGGAACTACGAACACGATGGAAGAGTCGTCTACTGAGGTTAATAGTGCAGCAGGTGGTGATGTTGATGACGACAATGCAGTGCACAACAAAACCAGTGGCAGTGGCAGTGGAAGTGAGATAAAAAAGAGTGTTGTAAGCAGTGCTACTACTACAACTACAACAACGCCAACACCACAAACAAACGCGTCAGCGATCGACCTCCTCAACAATAACACGACGACGACGACGACCCCGTCAGTAGCGGGTAGCAACAACAGCAACAGCAATAGCAGCAGTCAACCAGCGTAACAAGCGTAAAAAGTACCAGCCCCAGAAAAGCGACCTCGCCACTGAATCCTCCTCGTTGGGGAGTGGCGGCGCAATCGTCAGCGGTGGTGTCGTTATTATTGACGACGAGGATAGTCTCCTTGACGAGGAGGAGGAGGACGACGACGACGACGAAAACGTGAGGTCGGGAGTGAAACAAACAAGAAGACGAGGTTTGAACAAGTTGATGCTTGACGACGAAGACGAAGACGAGGAACTTGAAGACGATTTACTGGAGTCACGTCGAAGTGTTCGAAGAGCAACTCGACGAAATATTAAGCGGGAGGAGGGAGCAGAGGAAGAAGAAGAAGAGGAGGAGAACGACGACGAGGAGGAAGAACAGGAGGAACTCTCCCGGAGGAGGATCACGAGGAGCCAGGCGAGATCACATAAAATTGATGTGCTCCAACAACAACAGCAACAGCATCAGCAGACTTCAGCTAGAAGGTAAGGTATTTATTACCAAAAAAATGTTTTTTAACCTTTAAAATAACGTGTGGTGTTTTTTTTTTCATAAGGTCGGAAGTTTGAAGTTTAAAGTTTTTTTTTCTCTGATTTCAATTAGTAATAATATCGTGATAAAAAGTTGTTAAAGAAGAAAATAGATTAAAAAAAGGTTTTGGTTTATAAGTTGAGTCTCTAAAAGTGACACGGGGCAACTTGAGATTTTTCTCTCAACTCTCTCTCTCTCTCTCAAAGTCCAAGAAGCTCGCAAAGTTCTCTCGCCGTTCTCTTGTGTAATATTAGTAATGAAAACGAACGAGAGTTTATTATTTTATTTATTCTTCTTCTTCTTATTTTAACGAGTCTTAGTGCGCGATATACCACCACCACCACAGCGCACCGCACCGTTTTCCTCCTCTCTTTCACCTCATACCCCGACATTTCATCATCACACACAGAGTAAACAAGAAAGCAGTGATTATATAAAATCAGAGAGGAAAGAGAGGAGGAAGAAAGTTTATTTTTTTATCACTACTTTACAACCCCGCGTTGTTGACTAATTAGCTCCTCATCGTGATAAAGACGATGATGATGACGACGATAACGTCGAGAACGATGATAATGATGGTGATGATGATGAAGAATATT
>VYYJ01005213.1:0-11570 GCA_021029165.1 Cyphoderus albinus
TATAAATAGTAATACATAAAAAGCTTCTCGAATCATAGAACAAAACTTCTCGTAAGGTGTAATGTTGAGTCTGATCATGTGCAAAAGTTGACATCAACTTAACATTTTTATGGTTAATGTCTAGAAAATTCATTAAACTGTGTGATTGTTTTCTCAGTTTTAAATAATTCAAACTGCTGAACTATGCAAATGAATTATTTAGTTACGAAACTAAAATAACATGTATAACGGGCATTACAACAATACAACGTAGAAAGACCGAAAATTTAAAAGTGGGTTTGTCTTTGTCAACTGACAATGAGTAAGAAAACCAAGCAGGAAAATGACGGGGTCAAAATTCTACCGTCGAATTAACAAAAGAAAATTAATAAAGAAGGCAGAACTGATCAAAGCAAGTCGTTATTTTGTTTACCGGAAAAAGTCGTTGGGTCGTTAGCTCATAAATAAATATTTCGGCTATTCCAAACTTTAAAATTCTTTTTCTTCCTCTGCTCTGCTATGAACACTTCAGTTTATAGTCAGTATTAGAAATAGGTAACCACTATTTAATGACTAATGCAATGCAAATCCCTTTGAACTTATGCTATATTTTAGTTGTTAAAGTTGAAAAGTAGAGTAGAGAGATCCAGTTACCCTCTAGGTGTTGTTATGCGGAAATGTGAGAAAACGTTAATCATCACAGTAAACATTTTAGCTTTGACACGAGGAACACTTTGGTCAAACAGAGTCTTCACCTTTATACAAGCAGATTTGATGGAACATGTGCATACGCCAAGATGCGTGCCTCATTAATCATTTACGGTTAAACTCATGAAACGTAAACAGATTTTAGCTTTGGTGATTTTGTGCATGATGATAACTGGTACGGTAAACTAATGTACAAAAGGGTCATCGAATATAAATAATACTAAATACCTACACACTTATTTAGGTTTGTCCAAAACATAATAAACAAGATATTTTGAGCATCAGCATTTATAGTCTACTTATAGTACAACTTGTACTGTACAAGTAAGATTCTTCTGGACTAACACTAACAATATAGAATCAAACATAACATCTACAATATTTATTACGGTATGACGGCGAGAATTATCAAATTAAAAATCAACTCTTTCAAAAGTAAGTAAAAGGTATGTACAAGTTGAATCTTTGTGCAGTTTGAGATATTTTTAACAGTCGTATTGGAAAGTGAGCAAGACCGTTTAAATCGTTTTAAATGACGCTGTCCGTCATGGGTTGTTATAATATGCGAAATTTTATTGGGTGCAATCGAAGTTTGGAGTCAAGTTTGTAATGGCGAGGTTATCAAAATTGTAAAAGTTAATTTTGTTTTTAATGTGAAGCAATAAAAAGTACGAATAAAAATTTGAATTGCTACTAAAACCGACAAAGATGATTTGCCATTTTCTTCAGAATGCCTCACCCAAGCATGAATTTTTACAGATGCAAATTAGTGTCTTATCCATAGCTATATAAACCACCCAATCTCCTCTCATCTAATATTTTCACGATTTTATAACGATACAAACGCAGGCCGAGTTAATTTTAAAAATGACGCTTGTGACTAAAGAAGATTATTATAATACACAAAACTACAATTATTATGATGTTTCATAATTAATGTAGTTTCCTAACTGAAAGGTCAGACAGCAACGGCCAAAGAAACATTATGACATCATTGTATTTGAGAAGCGAAGTGAGATTTTACAGTCTTTCCTGTTTTATACCGTCGTAAAAGTAAAAATAAAGAAAATCCTTACACTCCTCGCCTATTTTTCACTGAATTAAATTACCTTCTCTCGTCTTTCCCAGGCGAACCCATGCAAATCCAACACATCCAATGTCACAAACGAAAATAGACAACTAAACAGTGTTGGAAGCCAAAAACTTTGGTAGATGCATTAATAATCATGTACTACAACTGCATACAAAATCTCCTAAATACAGAACATCAAAAGCACCGAACTACTTCAATTTTCATACCTACTATTTTCATAGTATTTACTATTCACATCATCTCTTTCTGATTTCTTGTCTATTCTTTTTACAAGCCCACACACATACCTACCTACAAAGCGAAGCATCTAACTTGCTTTTCTTTAATCATTCTGTAAAAATCATCCTTAACGGAATGAATGACGCTTGTCAATTTTTACTACTTCGATCCTGTCAATGGTAGTTGGTAGTACACGTTACAAAATACTTTAGATGCGCACACATCAAATTAATCTGGAGAGAAAAATGTTGCAAATGAAATTTTATGCGTATTCTTGTACAGCAAATGCCAAAACCGTTTTCTTCACATTTTCCCTTTCCTCAGAAACAGTTTGTCTGGTGCGGACAGAAGCGAGCACAATGTGTCTTTTAAGTACATCTGGCGCACATATTTCACCGCACTGACTGGCGTGAACGAGTGAGTAATTTTTTGAAATCCATAAATCTCTATTATATTTATAAGTGCGTCTTTCATTGCTCAAGCCCACGCCCATAAAATATCTCGTTTATCGTTCCAAAGAGTAGTGTTTCTTCAGTTACATGAGAAAATCGTGATTCCTCTTTTATTATCCCGTGAGAAATCAATCCATTAAAAATATTCGTGTGTATTTGTCACTATTTTACCTTCTTTCTCACTTGTGACTCGTTTCCAACCACAATGACGTTCTCTGTCTTCTTTCCCCTGTTTCTTTTGTGTCTTCTTCAAGCGCAAGGGTTTATCACTGGTATAAAGATATCTGGATTTCATGACTTCTTTTGATATTTTGAGCCATGATAAATATTATAATACAAAAAGATGAGTTTTTGTTTTGACTCTGTAGATGAATGTGGAGTTCTTGATGAAATACCTGGTGACCCGAGAACACAAACGCCATGGACGGTTGGAGTATTTTATCGAAACACTGAAAACTCTGAATACGTTTATCAAGGTAAAGTGTTCACAACTTTAGTGAAGTAACTTTATTTTTGTTTCTGTCCTTTTGAATTTCATAATGTTAAATATTTTCAGCTGCTGGTATAATCATTGGGCCCACAACTGTCCTCACAGTCTTCGCAGGAGTTCATGGTAAACTTCCAAGGAAAATAAGAGGAAAATATTTAATCCAAAATCCCAGGTTTGAATATACTCGATCTTTTGCTGATCATGCTTCAAGAATAATCAATGAAGAAAAGACTATCTATCTCTTTTTTTTTAGGAACACCTTAATTGCGGCAGGCATCAACGATGAAAGTCTTGAAAATGTGGACAGTAATGCCCAATTTACCCAAGTGAGAAAGAAAAAAAAATGTTAGAAATTTCAAAAACTCTCATTTGCATTTTGTATCATCATTTTGTTACTGCATTTCGCAGGTCACGTTTGTTGAACCCTATATGGGAATTGAAGATAAAGACAAGGAATATCACTTCGCCTTGCTTCATTTGAAAACTCCGTTTGATTTTTCCACCCCTTATGTGAAACAGTTGTGTGTTGAGGAGGTGGGACATGCCAGCACAAAGTCACTCAAAGATCCGAATTCCACTGCAACCCTTCTCTTGCAAGGAGGGTTTGCCAAGTATAAAGTGAAGAATGAGGAGAATCAAACGATATGGGGAGCTCGTCTAAAAATTCAAAGAGTTGAGGTTAAACCTGGATACGACTGTGTGCAGAGCTATGAACATTACTACAACTCTGGTTTTCCTATGGGCATGTTTTGTGCGCAGCTACCGGAAGGTCACTTTAAATTCTAAGGAATATTTACTTCGAATGCTTTACCGAAATATATATTAATTGCAAATTATAATGTTGTGCACAGGAAGCGTTACTACGCTGGAACAAGATTTATCTTGCATGTTGCACGGTAGCTCAATAGTGCGGAAAAATAAAGATAACCAATGGTATTTGGTTGGCCTAACTGCGCTCATTAGAGGACGCAAGGGTGGACTATGCAAAAACGACACGGTGTACTTTAATGCAAGATTATCGTACACTTTGGAGTGGATTCGAAGGAGTTTGAGGTAAAGATTCAATTCTTTAACTCGTGAGTGTTTAACAACTATATTCAGGATTCATTCTAATTGGTTTCTATAATGTTTCGTAGATGTAGTCCATTCAGTTATAGCTGTGGCGATGGTAGCTGCACGTCCTTGGAAGCCGTTTGTAATCAAATATTTAATTGTGCAGATCAAAGTGATGAGGAGGAACGATTTTGTCAAGCAAATAATCGATGTGAAGGTCATAAGCCTCACCAATGCAATTTATTAGGAGAGAAATGCATCAGCAGGGATGCTCTTTGCGATGGTAAATTTTAAGCAGATAAATCTGACTGACACCCGAAGTCCTAAAGTTCTAAATTAAATTCACGAACCATTTTTTATCCAAAGGGCGATTTGATTGCGAAGATGGCTCGGATGAGGCGATGTGTTCGTCTTCTGCCGTGAGACGAACAAGAGATGCGACACTGGCTTCGTTTGGAACGGTCTGTCCAGCCTTATTGAGAAAGCCAGTATGTATATTAATGATGCTAAAACTCATATTAAACTGTATATTATTTTAATAGCAACTGCTCTCAATATCGTTACCTTCCTTTCAGGGGGTGTCAATTGAGTACTTTCTCGCTGATAAGGATGTCAAAATCACCAAAAATGTTTCGGTTGTGCCAATTAACACGTTTGGTTATCTGAAGTGTAAAAACTTCTATAAATCCAAGTACATTTATAATCATATTGAAAATCAATGCGTTGACGAAGGCACGTGGAGCTCCTTCAGTCCATTTGAATGCGAAGCAGATTGTGGAATGCCCAATAGAATACAAAACAGTGCAATTCCCGACACTGAAGGCAGGCTGGATCCCGATGATTTAACGTTCCCCTGGAATGCTCTCCTATTCCTACGAAACGATTCTGGACCTATAACGGTTCATCCCGTGTTATGTTCTGCAACGCTCGTCGGAAAATCTTCAGTTCTCACGTCTGCCGGATGTTTTGTGACGTGGAAAAACTCCTCCGTAAATGCTGCAGATGTCATCGTTGTCCTAAACCCATCTTCTGAATTTTTTTCAGATAATTTGGAAGACGAAAATAGTAGAACCTTTAACGTAAGTTTTTAATGACAATTATCTAATCAGGAGAACTCTTCCTTAGGGTAGAAATGAATTTCATTTAATGAAAGCTCACAAATCAATGTGGGGTTTAAAATGGGCTGAAAATTGAACTTTACTTCAATCATAAACAGGTGGAAAGCATTGTATTCAACGGCGATGAGTCGTGGAATTCGACGGTGGCCATTGTAAAGTTTTATGGTGAAGTGGAGTTCAATCAGAAAATCAGACCGGCATGTTTGCGGACGCCAGATTCAAAGGAAGATTCACAACTATTCAAAAAGTATGAAGCAAAAATGAGAAACAAAATGAGCGTCGCACTGAAGGGGATGCATGTATCCGAGTACCCTTATGTAGTGGAAGTGGCTTGCATTCGAAGGGACTTCACGTACGGTTCTGACATGAAGTGCATAGCACATCACAAAGGTAAAATAAAAATGTGGAAAAAACATTATGAGATGTAACTGCATACTGATAAACATTTTGTGATTTTAAGGTGCTTCAATTCCACTGAAGCAAGTCGGTGGAGCTCTGGTTACCCAAGAAAGAACTAAGTTTGGCAGTCGGTTTATGATCAAGGTAAACATTAATAGTAGTCAATAAACACTGAAATAGTGAATTTAAATAACGTATCCTTATATATTTTTCAGGGCATACTTAAATCACAAGCGGACACGATTGCACACTTCAATTCAATTGAGCCTTACACTGATTGGATTAGCCAAAACTTGGATTGATTAATGAAAGGGTGAATTCCTAATAATTCGTGCTTTTTATTATTAAGTTATTCCCCTTAGATTTAATACCCGTGACTTAATGTTCATGTCACAAATTTAGAGTAGTAGCCAGTTTGTAATTAATTGGTTTTTATTTTGTCAATTAAATGAGGCATTGTTACAAAAGGCATATGTAAACGAGGGTTTAAAAGAGGGATGCATTAATCGCATAAAATCACAATTTTAAATTTTGTTAGAAAAACAGATTAATTGAATGGTATCCATCCAAATTCATTATTTTATTCTGGTTTGGAGCGAAGGGAATTCTTTTGGATCCAAGCCAGATATTTGTCAACCCTGGAATAAACTCCTGGTTTAATCCCACAACCTTCAAATCGCAAAATTACAATATTTATATTTTCCTTCCCCAAAATCCGCCATATATAATGAAGCTTACAAAAAGGTATATACGTACCCAAACCCCATGAAACTATACCAATTTGATTAGCTTTTCCTCCCTCATAAGTGGACAGTGGTCCGCCAGAATCTTGATTTTTTATAATTGGAATTTTAAAACATTTATTTATCCTTTCTACAATTTCAGGATATTTTTCTGTTGTTTTTGTATTACGATATTAGTAAAACTGACCTCCATTACAGGCATCCTTTAAAGATGGATGTGTTTCTCCTGCACACATCATACTTGTGGTCACCTTGGGTGCTACTGGTTCGCTTGCATACATCCTTCTGCATTTTTCATGTATAATGATTTTCATTTTGACCGTTTTGAGGACAGCGGACGGAGGTTGTCGTTGCCCGGTTTTTCCCCAACCACATAAAACTGCTTCGCCGTTTTCATTAGGAGGGGTTGAGCTGAGGCAAACGGGTTGCACCGACTTAGAAAATGTTATCGGTGAGTCCAGCTCCAACAAAGCAACGTCATTTTGCTAAAAAGAACGATATTTTGACTTATTAAAAATTCCTTTACGGATCATCATTACGAAGTCATTTGTGTGACTGCGGCTACACAAACATGAAGGTATACCAAATGCCTCATGGAAAAATCCTTATGGTAGTAACCTCGTCTGACTCGTCGGGTCTGATGAGGCACGTCCTTCGGATTTCTTATGTCATGATCTCCAATTAAGATATTCAAGGAAGAAAAGCCTTTCATACTATGATATGATATTGTAAAAATTTCTCAATCAAAGAGATATAGCACAGAAAGTTAAATGTGTTTTGCAACTGTATTTTCTTACTCAACAATGCAGTGCTGTAAATCGGTCAAAAAATTTCATTAGCAATAATTAAAGTTACCTAAAAAATGGACCTGCGTAAGAGAGAATTTACTTACCGCGGCAGTGAGAACCCTGTAACAATTTTATTATAGAATCATTGACGTAATGATAATAATTAATACTACTATATAAACTTTAATTAGATTTTAATTGACTCAGTAATAAACAAACCTACCATTGTTCCGAAATCAAACTACCCCCGCATTTATGATATCCATTGTTTTGCATGGAAATAACGTGTGGAAACTCGCCCACAACTGCATTGCGACCCCCGACAACCTACATTTACTCAAACATTTTTACTCACTTCGTCCACTCGTCTTGTGCTTTAAAAGATAAAAGATACTTAAGTGGTACTCTGTTATCGTCGTTATCGTTGTTGTAAAGATTAGCCCCACAGGTATAGTTTTGAGAAACTGTTGTTGTCGGAGCCGTTGAAGGTGAAGTTGGAGCCGGGTGTGTCGTGGTTTGACCAGCAAATTGCGGTTTTTTATCGGGAATACCTGATTTCACAATTGCATAATTCATATGTGAAATGTCGGACAGATCGAACTGTGTAATCAAGAGGGATTTATTTACCGTAGTTATAGTCAGGACAGCAAATTAAATCTTTGCCTGAAACGTTTACAATCGTTTCATAATCATAATTATATCTTTTCATATTATGCTGACTGTTGATAAAAAACAATTTTAAAGCTCCTAAGCTCTAAAGCTCAATCCTTTTAAAGTAGTGCGTACCTTCACAAGGTGAAACAGCATTTCTAGTTATATTGTATAACTGAAACTTCTCAAAATCTTCAGATTCGTAGTCAGCAACGTAAGGAAAGCATTCCTCGAACCTCTCGCAGATTCCGTGAAAACCGCTTAAAGTTACACAGTTAGGTTTGGGAGCATTAGGTTTGGGTGTAGGTACTTCCATAAATACCAGAGACTCTTCAGCACTGTCTAAATGCAAAATGTGAAACAAAATAATTTATATAAAGACACACTTGAAAGTTCAGTAAAATAATTATTAATCAAGTTAAATTAACTTAGTTAATTCATCATTACCATCAATAACAATCGATTCCAATTCTGGATCACGGTAAATGATTGCATCAATAGGTGATGCAAGTAGCCCCATTAAAAATACTAAAAGTTTCATGATTGCTGTCCAAAAGTTACAATGTTTTGTTTTCAGTCGAATAACTCGAATAAACAAAATTACAAAATTTAATTTTGTAACGACAAGTTGTACAAAAGTGAGAACATGAAGTACTTGACTAATTATGCTAGGATGGTTATAATGCTGGCACGGGTACAGCTCATTAGGTGGTGCGTGTTATTAATAAATTATCGCATATTTTTTCGTGTGGAAAATATTTCGGGTCGTTAGAAAATTGTGAAATCTCGGTTATGAAGTATCAAGTCGGTCAGACAACAGAACATGTTATACATTAAATCTTATGTATTCATCAGTAAAATGAACGACACAAGTGATAACTATTCAGAAGATGTTGGAAAATGGGCGATGCATTTGGAACTGTAGATTTCTGATCCTGGATTTGAAATGCGTTTTAGTTTGCAACAAAGTAATCAGTACAAGCTCATTTTTACTTTGACGAAAACCATGGATGAAGGTTTAGGTGGCTTAACATACTTTTTCTTCGGTCATGTGTGACTGACGGGGTGGAGCTTAACAAAGAAAAGTTAGAGGAAAAAATTCGGACCTATTTAATTTTAGCGATTGAAGCCTGTGAGGCGATGGCGAATGCCATGAAAGAAGCGACAGATAGCGTGTTCGAAGCGACACGGGAACTCATAGAAAGAAGAAGGGAAGGAAGTCTTCAAAAAGGTGGCCGCCGCCGAGAAAATGGTCAGGGACACGAAGAAACAAGCGAAAGACGCCTACGAAAAGACACAGTTCTTCAAGAAGCAACTCGAGGTGCTCACAGCTGAACCAGAAGTGCTTGAATAAAATAATTAATTAGTTCAAGGTATTTAAAGTCATTTATTTTGTATGCAGTGTTTGTAAGTTAAAAGCTATTTTCTAATTTTTTTTCTGTCATTTATTTTTAAGACGCCACGTGGGGATGCTATTCAGCTTCAGCATCAATTAATTAATCCAAATAAAATTTTATGAGATGATCATTTAAAATTAAACTAGTAATAATGAAATTATGTTACTTTTTCAACAATTAAATGATTATCTTTATTTTTAAAAGATGATTCCACAATTAATATCCATGCATCGATTTAACTGAATAGTGGGGAAATTGATATAAATGCAATATACATTTAAAGCTGATTTTTTTACATTTCAAACTTATTTATAATTAATTGATACTTACATACTACATTAATCATTATAAATATTAATTGGGGTTGGTGGTGACTAAGAAAGACAGAGAAGGCGATTGCTATTGCTGTTGGGGCAAAATGAGAGGCACCCCACGTCACGTAGGACCTTTGTGTTATGAAGTGCGTGAAAATCATTTCTACAATACACCATTTAAATATACATTATTGTATTACATGACATTTATATGTTTTATCATCGCTTAATTATTTACTAATTCTACGAAAAGACTAATACTACTAGTTTTGGTAAAATGAGACATTTTATACTGATGAGATGAGACTTTTGTCTGAGAGTGAGAATTTAATTCAAAAGTAAAGCGTTCAAGATCCATCCAATACAATTCTCGAGGAAAGTGAAAGATGTCAACCAATCAAAATAGTTGACATGGCCCAACTTCACTTTCAAAATCGGCCAGGAACGAAATTCTCGTTGGAACGAGCCATTCCTCTGCAGAACGACGTTGCTCTTGATGCTTCTCAGAAGCTCGTGGGAATTTCCATAAACTTTTCCCAGAGTACCGTAAACCAACATTAGAATGATTAAACCCTGAACTGAGGAGGAAATAAAAAACTGCAATTGAGCAAACACCAAGGTCGAGTGATAGCTGATGAGGGCGAACATGCAGACGGTGACTGCAAGCAGATTTTGACAGATTCGAAGCATTTTAAAATCAGCTGAATTTGTCGAAATGATGAAAACTTCTTCTTTGTCGATCTTAGCTTGCTCATGCTCCCCTGTAGAATACCAATCAATTGGTTCACTTTCAAGCAGGGTATGTATGTGAAGCAAATGATCTCAGAAATCAACTCCAAGAAAGGAAGGGACAACACGAGAAAATTGAGCAGCACTACAAATATCTTCACCAGGGTCGAAATGAACTCAGGCACATTTATTGTTGCGGAACATTCTGGAATCAAAACCGATCCTGTGAGGGCAGGCCTACAGGGAAACGCAAATGTTACAAAGAAGCGTCCCACCAAAACGATCACCGCGTTGGCCGCTGTGTTCCAAAGAATGAATTTGCAGGTCAAGTTTTTCTTTTCGGATTTCTCTTGCCCAACATTCCTTAACCTTTCCTTAGCTTCGCCCTGAATCTTTCCAAGAAAATGACGCTCCAAACGTATAATCGCGTTGTGCAAGTTCGCAATTTCCTTCCTTTTTCGAATGTGGCTTCTAATGGCCAAACAAAATGTGACCCGTGATCCAACAGTGAAGACTAACTGAAGCATGATGGCAGAGTCGGCTATTCCATTTCGCACATTGTTCATGTGAAATTTAAGCGTTTGGAGGGCGCCAATTAGTGTAAGTGTGTAGGCCAATATTGCGCGATAATTGTAAAAGATGATAAACTTCGAGGATTCCTTGTCTAGGAAGATTTTCTTAGAATTTCCACAACGGAACAAGGTACATCCAAGGAATCGCGATACCCGGAGATAATTAAAGATAAATTCGTCGCAAAATTGTGATGTCTTTGCAAAAGTCATGATATCAGGCGAAATCGATCCTAAGAACTCTTATTTTATTATGCGTTGCAAAGTTTTGTAACTTATTTAGCTCAACCATGGAACGTTCATTGATGTACAAGAATCTTCTGGTAAGATTTGCCGAGCTGAGTTTTGACTCTCTGTCAGACAGAGTGTGTCTTTGTCTCTGCTGCGTTTCTCAATGCGAACCGCCAAGCACACAATTCAATGGATTATGTGCTGCAATTAAAAAATAAACGACATTTCGCAACAAGTCAACTACAAGTATTAAGGAGAAGAAATTTTTCACCACGAGGCTCTTTAAAATTTAATAAAACTTTTAGAAGTCACCCTTGACCATTGGTACATACTTAATGTTGGCAAAGATTGAGATTTTTATACGTCTGAATTCATGTTGAAATATATAAAACAAGAAGGGGCGACCGGCCGTCGCCGGTAAAAATAAGTAAAATTCAGCGTCCCAATAACGGTCAAAATACACAGATATCGGGCAATATTTACTAAAGTGTGACTTACACAAAAAAATATTGAAAATTATGACTGTAGACGCTCAACCTGTATAGTCTCACGTTAAGGCAGGTAACCGCCTTTCCAGCTAACTGTTCATTATGTTAATGATACACAATCACTTTTAGTACGTAATGCGTAATGAGGA
>VYYJ01005214.1:0-11568 GCA_021029165.1 Cyphoderus albinus
GTTAACAATGTTGACTTTTATTATAATGGAGTGAGTGCCAGCCGTGCTCCCTGTCAAAACTAACTTTTTCCTTTCAGAAAAATAAAAGTGTACAAATCAAGAAAAATGTTTATAGCCAATTTCTTTATTTTATGCAAGGCACATACAACACCCAACTGAACAAAGAAACTTTCACTCCTTCTTACTTGTCCCTTCGGCCACGGAGCAATAAGCGAGTCTGACATAATGTGTCGTGTGTCTTCATCATCACGAAAATTCCATTCAAAGCCGAAAGACGTCCAAATAAGACCGTCTACCAATAATAACACTAAAAAGGCTTGCCAATGAACAAAAAAATGTGCACAATTTCTTTGAATGTCCGCATGCAGCCTGCAACTCAATCATGCTTAAATAATATTAAATGCAGTTGCATTGCAGCGGCGATAACATTAAGGAAGGAAAATGCGTACTAAGAATATTGTATCCAAAATACAACTCGCCATTTGTTTCAAAGATAATACGTGTATAAGAAAGCGAATATTTGGTTACTGCCGCCATCAGTACCACAATAAAGCTTACGTTTCTTCTTCATGATCTCCCGTTGGAGATTATTCTACACCATCCCGTAGAGAAAATGCAACGGAGAAATCCAGAGAAGAAAGTGTAGAAGTGTCAGCATCAAGAAGGGCAGTTCCACCATACTTCTTCAAGAGAGAGGAGTAGTAAAGAAATGGAGAGCCACTGAGAATTTTGTGCCAGCCAACAAAATCCTAGAGCCGCCAGCAAGACTTTGCACGTATGAATCTTGTAGGAGCAGCGGTACACGGAGCGTAGGTAGGTAGAATATGAAACAAACAGACACTCACTCAACAACCATAAATCACAATTTGGTGGAGATTACTTGGCCAACCACCTGCTGGGCGAAGGTTTTCCTCAGCCCAGCAACCAGCATTTTATTTTTTTATTTCGTGGTTTAATACATTACAATTTACACAAAGGCCTTTTATATGTGACTTTTTGGCTGCCATTTCTGGTAAGCCTCCTATAACTTATCTCACATGGAGAACCAACTCATGCTGCGTTTTCCCTCCCTTTTATATCTGGTTACACATGTAAGGAGTAACTGTTTCACTGCCTCCCTTTCCCTCGTATCTTCGTGGTTTCCATAAATGCTCCTCTTGTTATTGTATTGCTGTTGCCCTCTTATGGCTTTTACTTTACTCATAACGCCTCAAGTCCTTGTTTTCTTATTATTGCGTCTTTTTAAAAATAGCTAACGACGAAAAATGTGTATATTTACAAAGTAATACATGCATTTAGCACCACATGACTTCATAATATTTGTGCGTATGCTCGTTTTCTTTATTAAGTAAAAGCCGAAAATGTGAAGTAATCTCATATCTGTGCGATGGCCGGCTGAGTTTCATCTAACCACTAAACATGATGTTACACATTAATGTGCTGTGCTCACTTTCCGTAAATGTTGCAACGGTGAGAAAGAACCATTTATTTTATATAAGATGATTTCTCAAAGTTCCAGCAGCTTATTGTGGCACCCCTGCTGGATGCTAAAGGATTTTGTAATTTTTTGGCGTGAGCATCTTTAAATACGAAAAAGAAAGTCAAAGTGAAAACAACAAAGAAAACGCCTCGGTGTAATCATATTCATCACACGCAACGCACAGTGTCATTCAACTTCTCATCTCGTATTTTTATGTATGTACATTCAGGTGAAAACTTGCATTTCTGGAAGGTTTAAGTGAAAGCAGAATGATTTCCATAAAATGCGTAACTTGAAATAGAAAACACTGGGTGATTAATGTCTTCGAGTAGTTTTCATCGTGGCTGGTGATGACGCAGCTTCTGTTCCAGCCACCGCAGAAATCCCAACCAACAATAAACGTCATATTTTGATTCAGTGCCAACAAAGATGAACCGCAGCAGCCAAAGATGCAGGGAAATAATAGAAAGTATTTTTCTTCCGTGAAACGAATCGCGCATTTATTTCATAAAAGAAAAATTTGAAATTTTAGCATAAAAAATCCTACTTGATTCAACACACCAGCAAGTGAAATATTACAGTTTTTCAAATAATGTAAAATTCGCTCGCATTCTTGTCGGCCCAATTCTTTTTATTAACAACAAAATTTCTATTGAATTTTGTTTTTGTATTTTATGTTATTTATAAATGGATGCTTATCAATATCGCTGATCGAATGTCTCTTTGTGCCTATACATATGTAGGAGCAATAAAATATAAAACGTGAACACGCCGAAATGAAATGAGATCAATTTTTTACTGCTTGCTGAGAATCATCGTGTAGAGACATGGAGAGAGAGAAAGAAATGAAGAGGGGCTCAAGATTTATTAGATTAAAAATGTTTTATATCATCAAGAAAAGAATAAAAATTCCAGAAGAATACACAGAATATGAAATTGAAAGGTCGTAAACACAGAATGTATTGTAATGGAATTTTTAAGCCTTTCTTCGTTCTCAACATAGTCTAGCAAGCTAAAGCGGGCTGCTCGCCATTATTTTTGCATCTCTACAGCTATAATATGGATTCCAGAGTCGCTCTTGATCATCCTGTCTTCCTGAAGGACGATTTACTCGAAAGCGCGAATTTGGTACAAGGCTAGACTAACAAAAATACATATTTGTTTCAGCCACGAATGTGATCCTTCTTTGTATTACTTTACTGTTGCGACCATGTCAATTTTTCAGATCATTTAATGAACCGTACTGTTGAAAGAATTCAAGTTTTCTTTTTACTGGAATTTTATTGAATTTCATGAAACATGTTCATTGACATTTGGTTTTGTTTCTCCATGTCGCACATCGGAAATCAAAATGATGAAACAGACAAAGACAAATTTTAAAGGTAGGTATGTATAGACAGAACCATTTTCTGATTCACGGAAAATAATTAACTTAATAAATTTCAGCCCTTCTCTTTCTCCATAGTGCTGTAGTTTTCCACCGGAAATGGACACCAATAGTACCCCAAGAGGCAGTATTACTTAGAATTACGGAATTCTATTCCAGTGGTTATCTTCTTTTACTGTTCATTCACAATACAACTACATTATACGAGCTTTGATTGACTTGGGAGAGGAAGTAGGGGTACGCTTTTCCATTAATTAATACATTGATTGATGGCCGCAAGTTGACCGACCACAGTAGGCTTTATTACATCGTAGGCAATATATTATGGTAAAAGAGTGACTTGCACCCAACGACTCGTGTGCGTGCGAGGGATACTCTTTTTGTATCCATCTTTCATTGACTCTCGTTTTTCCTGATAGTCCGTCTGTAGCATCCTAACTATCCGACTTTCTCCTCTGGGACCATTATTGTAATACACTAAAAAGCTAGATAGAATGAAAGGATTACGGCCATGAAAAAGTGAGCCAGAACAACAACATCGCACACACACAACAAGTTAACTTGCTGCGCTTTCTTTCAGCCACGCTTTTCATCGTCTTTCATTCTCTGTTCATTCTGATAAATTCTATTTTTAGCCTCTTTGGGGAATGCATATGTTCCATGTATTTCCTTTCCTCACGTTAAGCCAAAGCAATTTATTCGAATATTGATGCGTAAACAATTTACGACCGCACGTGCTACCAGGATTATGTGGAAGACATTGACAAACTTGTAATCATTCGAAGACGTTATAACAATCATTTTGACTGACTCAAACTAGCCATTAGACAATTAACTGAAAAATGTCAGGACTAATTCACATTGCTCAATGTTCACTCAGAGTAATAAAAATCTACTTTTTGCAATAGTTGTTTCAAACTAATTATTTGGATCAAACAATAATCTTCGTGAATGTTGTGGCAGCCGTTGATGGTATGAAAATCTTGTTGGTCTTATTTTGAAGGTAAACAGTTGGAGTTTGCTTTCATTAATATTTGCTTTGGGGGATGCTTTTAGGGTTAATAAACTGGGTAAATGAGATGGAATTTGGATGCGAAGAGGGACAGTGGAAACAGGAATGAAACATAAGACATAAACTGGTACAAAGCCCACAGTGGCCAAGGCTAACGCGGCATCGTCATTCTCATTCTGATCACTGTCATGAGAAAACCCCAACTTTAATATGAGAGTTCCTTTTGAGCGTGAAAAAAGCCTTTCTCGGATTTTCGGTACTCAACGTAGGATGTAAGAGAGATTGAAGGGAGAGTTGTTTCACCAAATAAAATGTATGTTTCACGACACATATTTTTGTAGTGGAAACCATCCATTTGTGTGTTTTCACTAGTAGTAAAACACAACAAAGCAAGATGATGATCACGCGGCGTTGTCTCCAGCTCTTTTGTTGTTACTAGCCATTAGAAAGTAATGCCACTAAAGTCTTGCAACCGCAAAAACCAAAAAAGGGGTGGCAGACTTGATAATGATGTTTTCGCTTTTTAGTCCTTCAGTAAGGTCCAACTCGCAAGAGAAGAGAATCCTAGAGTAGGAGTTGTAATGGCTGCATGTGATACTTTTGAAAGTTGAGAATATTATATCGTGAGGTGGATGATCATACGCCACACCACTCTGATGCCATATGAAACTCTGTATTACGTAATAGAGTATGAGACATTATGAGTCAACCCAACTTTGTCATGATGTTGATGATGATATCACCCAACAAATTTCAAAATCCATTAGGGAAATTGAGTCCTTCCTACTCGTGTCAACAGTCGATATAATGGTAAGTTGTATGTATATGTGGCGGGGAAAGTACATAGTGTACTGTATGATGATAGTGATTATGGCGGAGTAAATCCTCTCTCGGCGGCGGCAAAGGTGCTTTGTGGATTGATGCACGACTGCTTTAGTTTACACACATTAGCCTAGGTAGACATTTTTGAGAGAACGACACATTTCAAAAATCCAAATGCAATTCACATTAAAACCCATGTAACCGTCTAGATTACTCAGGCTTTATATGAATTCTCTTTGGCGAAGCGCCCGTGAAGAGTTTTTAGTTTTTCATTAATTACCCTTTCCATTTCATTCCATACGACGTAGATTTCAAGCACACATACAGCGAGGTAAGGTGACGCTGCATAGAGAAAATAATGGAAATGTTTTCAATGCATGCGAATGTTGTGCTTTCAGGACGCAAAGCGTCCGAAACATTTTTATCACAATTCCCTCCCTTGACGTACGCACAACAACAAATCCTCTCTGTGCCCGTTTTCTCTTCCACTATTTCACTGAGGAAGCTTTTCTTTTCTTTGTGTTTGCCAGTTGCACCAAAGCAATTAATTGCTCCACATTTAGATTGTCTCCGTATAGAATTTTCACCATACAATCAAACGTATGTAGCAATTTTGAAAGCAGGAGAATTTTTGAAGTACTGATATAAAAAATGTGTGCTATTGTCACATCATTAAATCACTGCCTTTTCCGGCTTCCGTTGGGAAGTAAGCAAGATTGTTTTCTTTGAGTTCATCTGAGAGAACCATAAAAAACATACGACCAAAAGGCACATAGAAGGGACATAAATATGAAACGAAACGAGTAGCTGTAGCTACTGTTGGCTGGAAAAGGCTTCATAATACAATGACGATGATGCATTATACTTAGTAATGCAGCATTAGAGGAGGCAATTCTGGTATTAAATATGATGTAGTATGTCTATTTATGTGGGAGGAAGAGAATTCGATTTTACTTCCTTTCCTCCTTCCATGTAAGCCAGAAGCGAGCTGAAGTATTGCAATAGGAAAAAGCACAGGGTTTATTTTATGACGAAAATAATTACTTTATTGGACATCATAAATTGAGATGGGATTGGAAGGTTTGTGGCACATCACGTAACCTTGTATCTGTTAGTGTGTGTGTAGCTCAAAGAGTATAATATACGTCATTGTATAAAGCCTGGCTCCAAAGAACGCAGTCCACTGTTTTTGTTGTGGTCCACTCATCCACTACACAAATAATGCTGTTGCTCAAAATAATGGAAAGTGTATCTATCGCATTACCTCACACAATACCAGAATAGTATCAGTAGAATGTACGAAAGCAACAGAATGTTTATAAGTGTGTTGTAACAGAAAAGCGTCAGTATCAATAAAGATTTTCATGATGATTGGGAACTGCATCCCACCAGTGGAAACTACGGAGGAGTTAGCAAGTCCGGCAGTGGGCAATTTATACCTTTTCTGTGGAAGAGAACGCTAACGCTGTTTTGCCTGTCTACGCCTATGAAGAAAGTATTCCAAAGAAATATACCCCAGGCCTTATTATTGCAATCATTCCAATGGAAGGAAAGTTTAGTAGAAATAATGGACTTGATACTCGGAATATACTAGCACATAACATACATGTTCAAGTAATCAGACTTTTGCTTCTACAGATAATAACATTTTCGCTTTACCTCCATCACCTTTCACTGTTTACTTTATATCCTTTTCGTTGCTCGGCTTTTTGTGTTTACTTTTGTCATAATATTGACCTTATATACTGTCAACTATCTACCAAAGTCGGGAGAAAATGTGACATCATTATTATTACATTGATGATTCTTTTTATGTGACAGCCTTCCTGTGTCGATGGATTTAACGTTGGTGCGAATGACTGTGCTCCATGGGAGGAAGCATCGGATGGAGTGATGAATGTCATCTTTGTTGTTATTATTTTGGGCTATATCCCCTTCAGTGAAAGCTAAATGCAATTAAAAGGAGTTAATTCGAGAAACGACTAGTTCACTGCGAATGGCAATATTGTAGGTATTGTGACCAACATATGTGCAATGTACCTACATATGTCTTGTCTTTTCATTTCCTGGATGAAACAATCCAATACGACAATGCTGCCATTTATTTTAATTTCCATCGAAAATGGAATTCCATAAAGCATAAAAATTGCATTACTGTCTGAGCCTTCTCTCTGTGTCCGCTGGCGGATCCTGTCAGAAATGCAGTGTTCTGCTCTTGTCGGAGAATTTGATTACATTACATGCATAGATACATACTGAGAGAACAGAGCAACATCACAATTGCATTGTGTCATCATTGGAGAAAATTTCAGATTGTTGTGGTGTCTGTTTTGTTATGTTCTCTGTGGCTATGTGTAACAATAATACATCACGCAAAGTAACATACAAAAAATAAATAAACTGGGAAATTTTGTTATGTGAATGATTCACCAACACGAAGCACAATTGCCAACTACCTCAGCCGGAGAAAGCAGTGTGATATATTACAGAAGCATCGGCCTGACAGGGAATTACGCAAGGCTCCCTGAAGCTTTTTCTCTTCCTTCGCCTACCTTTTGCTTTGCTTGCTTTTTCAGGATGAATGGGTGGCTTCATGAGGAAAAGAATGGAAAGCGGAGAAAGTGCATCTATTTTCCCCGCACAGTTCAACCTGAGACTTGCATTACCATCGCCGTCGTCATAATCAGGAGAGGAGAAAGTCAGACGAGTATAAAATACATTTATTATGTGCACATGGCCACATTTAGACACTGTGGAGAATAGCACAAAAGCAACACTGGATTATGTATTGTTGTATGACAGGCAAGAAAGTAAAATGCTAATATGGCCAGCTACCACACGTTTACCTGTGTAGTAGTATTTGTATTACATGCATACATCAAGCACCGTCGCAGTTTTTATGCATGTCTACACCGCACACACCACACGAATGGATAGCAATGAAGTGAGCAAACCTTCGTGATGATGCATGACTGCCTGTCAGAAGAGTATCTTCCGTGGAAAAAAAGTTTATTTTTAAGACAGAAGAAAAGCCGTATGTAGTTACTTTTCTCGGAGAAAATAGACAGCCTCACATTTGCGATGAGGAAGGTAGCATGCATGGAGTTTAAGGAAAATAGTGCATACTTTTACCAGAACTACATGGCATGTAATGTCAGCCTGTTACACAATTCAATTTCGTTTTCCATCTCGTAACACAATTCCATTCAGAGCATGTCAAACTTTTTCCCTTACTTCCTCTTTTTATGATGCATTCGTTTCCTGTTATTGTTGTAAGCAAGGATGCCTTTGAACGGTTTCTGCCACAGGGCGAATTCCAATTCTCTTCCTCATTTCTTAATCATTTCGTAGTGAAAGAGGAAATAAAAAGGCGAACGTAACAGAGCTCAGATTGTTTAACCGTTGCTGATTTGTATCAACTCAGCTTAAACAGTCGGGCCTCTAGTCATATTATATTTGTTTATCAATCAACGTCCACTGATTAAAGTGTGAGCCTAGGAAAATTAGGTTAATTTGAAATATAGTCGTTTGCACTTTGGAATTTATTCAAGTTGTACATTAAGCTTCTGAGCGCCGCAATCACTCACTCCTACGCCTAAAACGAAAATTATTGCTTTATAATGTAAGACTGCGTCACAATATCCACCGGAAAGTATTACTAACCTATCCCATCAACCTAATGCACATTCATTATGCAACCCACTCATCTCCACATTTATGAAATGTAGCTTGGCATTTACCCGTAATGATAATTCTTTGACGTGGCATTATGTATATTATATTATAATCAACATTATGCAAATTGAGAGTCTACATAAGAGTAAATGGAAATGTGGGCTACTTAAAAGCAAAAGGCAGGCTCACGAAGCAAACTCATCCTTTCCCTTTCTCTTAGTTTCTTCCATCCATACACTAACTTACTTTTAGAATTACTTTTCTCATCAACTTCATAATCATCGACATCGTTGTCATTATTATTATGATGAGAATCTAAAGTAAAAAAGATGAAATAAGTACAGAAGAATCAAGTTTTTAGCAAGTGTATGTAAACTAAAGCGATGAGTTCGTTTTGTCTACATTTTCCCACATTATTGTCTTCTCAGCCTGTCTAATATCAAACTTGCCTCTTAATTCATATTTCGTATGTATAAGGGTTTAGCCAGAGAAACTCTGATTTCACGAGAAGCCAGTTGCCTTCCTTAGTGGTGAAAGTGGAAGAATAATAAACTTTTTCAGAGCTATGCATGGAAAAGTTTCTCTGGTGGAATAAAGTATTTTCCAAAAAGTGCTCATAAGTTACTATTACACTCTAAGTCTGGAGTGTATACTAAGCATTAAGAATCCAGCCAAGTATAAACAACCTTTTAAAAATTACTATTCCTTTATAGCAACTTCAACAAGTATTTCTTCCCAGCAAAATTTTCCAATCGAGACATTTACATCTTTTATGATGACTATAATCTTAGTTGGGCCTGTAGTTGGATTGGCGGTTGGGGAATGAGTGGTTTTGTATAGCTGCTTGATTTTACGAAAACTCAAAATCCAACTGAGATTGAGGAGTTTCAGCACAGGTGCAGGGATTCACTGAATAAGCATCTCCAGTTACTCCAAATATTTTTGAACTCTGAACATTATCTAACAAGCGAAGCCATACCATCAACTGCTGCATGCCTGTGTACCTTGAACAGCAATTTGTATTTATATACGAGCGATAGTCAGATGAGAATCCCAAATGACTTACAAAAGTCATCATGCCATCCCTGTACCTTAACTTACCCTCGTGCAGGGGCTCCTTCAAGAAACATCTTTCGATTTGGCTATTATTCCTGTTGATAATTTGTAAGGAACAAGTGAAGATCGTAAAATGTTACTGTGGATTTTTTGCTTTTTACTCTCACGTAGTATCACACCTTTTTGCAACTTTCAATAAATTTTCTGAATCCTTGCATTACCCAAATCGTACCCTAACCACATATTACATTCAGAGAAGGGCTTCACGTCTTCCTTTAACCTAACCTTCAAACAAATAAATTTGTCTGATGTAACAAAGGCTTTACCTACATTACAAAGCGACCTATTTGAATGAATAATAGAAGCGCGTTTTCTCTCTGCTTCCTCGCCACCAAAATGAAAATAAATGGAAGGTCTTAAACTAAAATACTACTCGTACGTCTGTTCCACAATCTAGCTCGTAGTGAGCCTGGAAAAATTAATAACCATATCAAATTTTGTATTCATTCATGATTTTAAATTTTTTTACCGTTTCCCGAATTTATAATGTCCCCACTGTCTTTCTATTGCATGTTGTGCGACTCGGAATTCCACGGAGAATAAATGAATTAACTGATATGTCTTGCGAAGAAAAAGTATATTTAAAAAACCTCTCTCCACCTAGATACAAGAGAAAGATTGAGTTGAGTTTAGGGTCGGGAGGACATAAAAAATTTGTAAAGCTTAAGCTCTAAATCGCAGGCATGCACTGCATACAGAAAGTAAAATAAAGAAAATGCAAAGAGATTTTTATTCTTGTCAAGAGTCAGGCTAAAATACTTGCATCATCGTCATGATCCACCCCCAACATATCACTGCATCGTAAAAATATTCCAATTTCAGAAAAAGAAATCAAAACTGTATTTACAAATCAAAAAAGAACAAGAGAGTGGAGAAGAAGGAAAGAATCTACATGAAAAACGAAATACATGAATAAATATTCTACCTTCGAGTTTTATTTGAAATCGTCCAGATTCCAAATTTCTCCACAATCTGAGTCATGAAAACGCTCTTTTTTACTTTAAATTCAGCGTGTGATACTTTGCTAACACTGCTTGAATGAGTGGTTTTTGCTAGAACTGAAGTGTGCGCAGTGAACACTGAACTATTTCCGTCGATGCAAGTATAAGTCCCGACAGTCCATTTCCAAAGAAAGTAAAACATGACTACTGGTTACACGTAAAAGTTGTCTCGATAAGCCGCAGAAGGAAGCAAAGTCTGTAAAACCAATCCATTTCCTTTTCCCTTGACACTGCGCGCAATACACGCCACCAGCATCATCATCAGGATAAGGAATAACGAATCCTAACTCGAATATAGTGCAACACAAATATAAAATGTACTTTGTACTGACTGACTGATTCCTTGCTCGTATTTTGCTCCAGAGCGCGTTATGTGATATAAATGAGAGAATAAATGTAGGATTTTAAGAGACAAAGTATTTACACGTACACAGAAAAAATATTTCAAAAGGATGTATTTTTCTTGCTTCTGTACATCATGTTGTTTCTTATTGACTGATCAGGAAACTTGGAAACTAGGTGTGTACTGTTCCTGGAAAGACACTATAGTGGTTTACTACCTCTTTGCTTAGCGGGAATCACTTAGATTTCCATCGAGTAAAAAATGAATTCATGTGTGTAGCTAAAATCACAGTGTGTTACGGTACGCTGAAGTAGACCTTTTCACTTTTTCAGATATTTGTTCCAGCTTCTCTCCAAAGACTAAAAGTACGTTAAGAAGAAAATGTTGCGCACTAAGGGAAGGTATTTCAATTCTAAGGTCCCTTGACAGCCCAAGTATCATTGAACAAGGTACTATTTTTCTTTCTCGAAATCTGGGAATTTACTGGTTTGAGTAAGGTGAACTAAATATGTGACACAATCAGTCACAGTGTTTCCACAAAACTTTCTATTTTTTCTTTCACGGCCGCGAATTTTTTACAAAGGGACTGAATAATGGAAATGTTACACTATAGTAGCGCCGCGGCAACACTTAACTAATGTATATACTTACTTAGTAAGTCTTACTAACACATACTCATCGACTTCAAATGATCAAAATATAGTTTACTGTCGCCAGACTGAGAATGAGAAT
>VYYJ01005215.1:0-11568 GCA_021029165.1 Cyphoderus albinus
TTAAATATAACTAAAATGCTCGAGGGACTGATTTTATTCGGCCGGTTAACACATTCGCCGGTTTATCCGTAGCCGGTTTAACGGTACATAAATGCATTGTATACTGTATTATTTGGCAGGGCGCAAATATTTCTACCGGTTTATTCAAACTGCCGGTTTATCCGTAGCCGGTTTAACGGAAATTTACTGTATATTCAGTAAAAACATTTCGACATTTCTTGGTAAATGTTTCCACTCATGCTTTTAAAAATATATATTATTTCATTCAGAGGTTTACAAATTAATTTGGAGGAGAAAATAACCGAAAAATTAAGTGGCCTAAATAGGTTGGTTATAAATTATAAAATTAAGTTTAGAATCATAATGAACATCATATTAATTATTACGGTTTATTGATTTGCTTTAATAACTTTTATTCATTCAGTTGATTGTATTGGTTTATTATAAAGGATTAATCGAGTAAATGTACATGTGCTAATTAATCAACGGCAACAAATTTCCTGTACCAAATTACTCAATCAAAATCAGTAGCTCGTCGGTAAGCTCAAAAGATGAGGATTACAATGATTATGATATATCAGTCACGTAATCAAATTTACCAAGGTTTACTCCTACGCTGTTTCTGGTTACAAACCGTAACCAATAAGTAACCGGTTTGAAATCGAAAATATTGAGAATTATTCAGTAATAAGTAAATAGAACAAATTTAAATTTGGAATCTACACCACTACCAAATTGATTAGTGATCATGTTTCGAATATTTACTTGCAAAAACGTAAATTATAATATTAACACGGATTAATTTACAGACACTTCCTTAAATGGAGCAATATCAATCTTTAAATTTTATTATATTTTTTTTATTCAAAACAATTTAAATACTTTAACAATATTTTTTAAAAAAATTACATTAAAAGTGTTAACCGTATCACCGTATAAACGTGCTAGCTGAGCATGAACACTTTTATTTTATTTTACTTTAAACCTTTTAAATTAACGTCGATTAGCTACTCATATGAAGCAATGCTAGTGCAATATTTCCTTTACCTCGATCGAATTACCACCGCCCATCCCAAATTTAATGAATTACCTAAAAACTTTAACAAAGACAAGAAACCCTTTCAAAGATTAAAATGAGTTTTGTCCATATTTTAAAGCCACGATGAATACGCTCAATTAATTCGGCATTATTTAATTGCAACGTCTAACCTTATGGGTTTTAATATACACACCGGGTTTTGTGGCGTCCCCGTAATATTATTATGTCTTTTTAAACCTAATACCTTCACAGTTTTAAACCAAAATTTAATTTGTTGAATGAATACAATAACACTAAAAACTAAGGTCATAACAAAGGAATAAACCAGTTTCAGAGAAGAAAGCAAATTCATATATGCAGGTTTCCTGATTTCCACAAGTAGAGCGAAAGTTGGAATAATAATTGTTGAGAACCAAACACGGAATATTTTATTTAGTTGTACATAAGTGAAAGGTTTGGGATCGTTTTTTCCTGTATCTGACAATTTTCCAGAAGTTGCATGAACCATGTTTAAGCATCGCCTTACCATTTTCTTCAAACAACCATTCTCGCCACACGTGTAATTTTGTTCGTTAGAAGTCTGCAAGTATAGCCTTAAAGTCTGGCAGTGTCCTCCACTATCTATTACCTTGGAGTAAATTTCCAGGAACCCTGCTTGATCTAACAGATACACGTAGTTCACAAAATACTCTGTTAAAAACGTTCTCTGCACAGACCATTCGTTAAAAAATTAGAAAACCCGAAATTGGTTGATGGACAGAAGATTTGATTTTAAAATTGCTTTCATCGTAGTTTTGGTTTTCCCTGTATAATTTCGAAATTAAGGTTTTCCAATCGCCAAAGAATTGCATTGTTTCATTCAGAGCAAGAATATCTTTATTTAGTGTGGTACCTTCATCCCTATGCAATTCTTCGGCATCATAAAAAAATATCCTTACTGTTGACAAGTTCATGTATTTTGCCTGTCCAAATGCTACCTCAGTTGTAGTTTTGAGGATTTGCTTGTTATGCACAAACTCCTCTAAACTACGCGGCCACTGAATGCGAACTCCTTCCGAAATAAATGTGTACAGCATGCCTTTGTAACTGTTTCTGAGTATGAATAGGCTTAGCATCCACAACACACACCACCAAGGAACGTTTTCCAGAGATTGTTCAAATAATTCAGAAACTATGTTAAAAATTTGTATACTTTTTCCATTAATTCTATTCGATACAGTATTCAATGTAATAAATAAAATGAGCGATAACAATATTAATTACCAAATATGAATATCAAAGGCTTTGCTCAATACTGCGGTTGTTAAACTGGGTTTGATTTGGTAAACCGTAAAACTCAAAACCTCAGTGTGTGTCATAGCTGGAATAAATTCAAAATACCTTCCTTCGTAAGACCGCTTGAAATGTTCTCTAGTTACCATCCCGATGTCAGCAAAAAAATTCAGATCTCTTGCTTTACGCCTTTTGTTTGCGACAATTAAAAAATTTATTTGTCCTTTGATGATGTCAAGTACACATTGTGTCAAACTTGGTTGACGCACCCGCCTGTGGATAATCCCTCCGGTGCCCCCAGGTTTGCAATACTCCAAGTTAACGTCTGTTTGATCCTCTATCGTGTGTAAAATTCCTCCTTGGAGTTTGTAGTTCAAGCTGTGTATTTTATTAATACTACTCCAATTTCCCAAAGTCGCCACCTTCATCAGTTTTTTCTCACGGATGCAGGGAAAACAAACAATATATATCTGAACAACAGGTTTCCCTACATTTAAATAGACAACGAGACCTCTAACGTAGTATTGTACCACCCAACCTAGGAATTTTGGTAGGCGGTTTGTGTACAGATCGAACACATTTTCCAGATTTCGTTTTTCATATGCCACTAAGACATGGTGGTGTGCCCATTGGTTTTTATATAGGAATAACAATACTTGTTGCAGTATATCAATGCAGTATTCAAGAATTTCCGTGGATGACGGCTTCTTGTGGAGTAACACATGTACCGTGCAACTTGATAACGTAATAAAGGTATGCATAAATCCTCCTTCTTGAATTTTGCGAAAGGTAAAAACAGTGCTATTACTCATTGCGTCCACAATCGCTCCAACGTCATCACGAAAGTCTTCATAGTCGATCAATCCATTGTAGGTGATCATTTTCAGTTCTACATATGCAATATCACACTGCTTTTTTTTATACAGAGCAAACATTGCTCGAAAAGTGTTACTGACAGACTCTTCATTTAACGCAGAACTCCAAATTTTTGATGGGATTAACAAAAATCCGGCAACGGTAATGAATAACTTTGTCGTATTCTTCATGGTAAATGAACATACAACGTAAATTTTCCTAAATCAAATCAAAATCAACCACTTGAAAAATAATTCTCTACATGTGGGAAACAGAGATGAATAAAATTTGAATAGACAATTACCTGTAATATTTAAAATGTAGGTTTTCTTCCACTATGTACAATTATGGTGCGCTAAATTTCTAGTCGAATTGTAGGTATAAAAATCCGGGCAGATTTTGCTATGTGGATGTTTTTTTTATCAATTATTTTCTAAAACTGGAAGGGTTCGCTAGCTGCAGGAAAATAATTTATGCCTCGCATGCATTGTACAATACTTAAGAAGATTATTTGTATTATACCTTCCAAACTAACCTCATTTTGCTTTCCTTTGTCATAACAAAGAATTGAATTGTGGCGTGTGCAAAACTTGATTTGCTGCTGAATGTATAATTTAAAAATTATTTTTGCCAATCTAAAATTCCGTAAAATCCAATACTCCACCTAACTCCGCGTTACGAAACCTCTTCCTTTTTGTTTTGTATTTTTACAATGGCATTGTATTATTTGCCTATTGAAAACAATAAATTGTTAAAATGATTGATCCTATTTAAACATCAAAAGCATTTCATCCAACATAATTCTGACAATTTAAATTTGAATAGCGTTTCAGTTATGTTATAAATTGGATTCTAATGCTGACCTAGAATTAGTGTTTAATTACGTTTTCTAAATCGAACAAAAAGGTAAGAAGAGAAAAGCAGATAATTCAATTCCACAATTTGGCAGTTAATGCGGAAATGCTTTGCTGCAATATAATTTAGAACAAGACCTTAACTATTGTATCAATTGTTTTTTTTAGAAAGGTTCATATTGTATGTGCTACAATAACCAGTAATAGGCTAAAAAGAATGTAAAATAGAAGAATCCAAAAATTGTTGTATTCAATCTTTTATTTGTTGTTTTCCCTTCACCTTAATAGTATCAGTGAAAAGTTATTGAATTATTTTAATAATACTGCTTAAAAATGAACTTTTTACTTTAATTTGCCTTCCGCATTAATTCGGGCCTACATTATTTTGTGATGTGATTTGTGTACTGTAGGAATGCTATTAATTTGTTTTTGTACTGTATTTAGAATTTATCCATATACCATTCATACGTTTCAGCATATTTTATTTCAATCACAGATTTACAAATTGAGTAGAAGAAAAACAATGAATGATATTACATTATTAATTATATTGAACATCATATCAATTAACATGTCACTGATTTACTTTAAAAGTCTCAATCAACCAATTCTGTGTATTGGTTTATTACAACAATGATGAATTCGATGTTCAGTATTACAGCTCACAACATAAAGGCCCTTTACTAAAGGGTTTAATGACGGAGAAATATTATTACAATAATTATCTCAGTTGCCCTTTCCTATTTGGAATTTAATTACATTTACATATTATGGTAAGCACAGAAAAGACAAACAAAAGATTGAACACAACAGTTGCTTCTTCTATTCAACGCCGATTATAAAAAGTCCATTATCGGTATCCATAATACTTTGTATAGAATTATCTAAATTATAAGACAGCAAAACCAACCAATCTCAATTAACTCTCAAATTGTTAAAACTGGTCGTTTGCTTTTATCTTTTTAGCTTTGTATTCAATTTTATAAACCTAATTAAAAACTATTCAAATTTATATGTATTATCAAATTCAAACCAGAATCGAATGCCATACCTAGCTTAAAAAATTATTTCCGATGATTTTTTCCAGTTAGACAAGCAATAATATATTGTGTTGGTAGAACAAACAAGTTAAATCGAATATAGAGTAATACGGCATATGAGCCAATATTAGGTAAACAGGCTTTTGTTGGGGCTATACAAAACAAATAATTACTTTGTTGACCGTTTGCAATTTAAAATTAATTGAGAGCTGGTTAGCTCAAGATAAAATTGGGAACTATAAAATCGGGAGAAGCAATTAATTCTCCACGCCCCACGCCAACGACGTACGTATATGCAAGACACATAAAACCTTTCACGAACTCAGTCAGTAGAAATCGATTAACTTTTTATAATACCCCTAAATCCAAAATATGTTGTCTCTGTGAGAAGTACGATAAATATGACTAGTGCATGAACGTTTTTCTTAATTCGCCAAATTTCTTTATTTTTATGGGATTTAGTAAGGAGAAAATGAACTCACCCCTTATCAATTATTGAATCTGTCACTTTGATCTGGAATTGTAATTTCCATATCCAATAATACTCCACCTTACGCGTAAAAGTTTACACTCAGACTTTAAAGAATATACTATTTCATTCAGGGATTTACAATCTGAGTGGAGGAGAAAATAATTAAGACAGTTAATAGTCAAAATAGATCGGTCTTGATAATAAATTAAGAAATATAATGAACATCATATCAATTATTACGTTTTAGCGTTTTACTTAATTGCCTTAACACTTTTATTCATCCAATTCACTGTATTGGTTTATTCAAGGATTAAATGTTTATCAAATATTGTAACACATGCTGACAAGTTTGGTTTTACAAATATAATAACGGTTTACATTTTATTTTGTTCAAAACAATGTAAATACTTTAACAATAATTGTTACCTACATATAGCGAGTACCAGAATGCCTTTCAAAGTTTAACATGATTCTAGTTCATATTTTAAAGCCATGATGAATGCGTTTAATTAACGCGGCATTATTTAATTGCAACGTTGACGTTTATCGGTTTTGATATACAAACCGTTATTTGTGACGTCCCCCTAATGTTATTAACCCTTCGACGCCAGAATTTCTTCACAGCTATAAAGTAAAATTTAATTTGTTCAATGCACTCAAGAGCACCAAAAGCTAATATCATAACACAGGAATAAACCAGTTTCAGAGAAGAAAGAAAAAATATATATGCAGGTTTCCGAATTTCCACAAGAAGGGCGAGTATTGGAATGATAATTGTTGAGAACCAGACAAGGAATATTTTATTTAATTGTATATAAGTGAATGGTTTGGGATAATTTGTTTCTGTGTTTGCCAATCCCCCAGAATTTGCATGAACCATTTTTAAGCATCGACTTACCATTTCCCCCCAACAACCATTTTGACCACATGTATAATTTTGTTGTTTCAACTTCTGCAAGTACAACCTTAAAGACTGGCAGTGTCCTCCACTATCTATTACCTTGAAGTAAATTTTGAGGAACCCTGCTTGATCTAACAGATACAAGTAATTTACAAAATACTCTGTTAAAAAAGTCCTCCGCACAGACCATTCGTTAAAAAATTGAAACCCCGAAATCGTTTGATGTACGGAGGACAATAATCCAGGAAAGATTGACTTTAAGTACAAATTGAGTACAAACCATTCAAAATTGATGATCGATATTTTATTGTAAACTTTGTCTTCAAATTTGATTTTAAAATTGTTTTCATCGTAGTTCTGGTTTTTCCTGTATAACTCCTCAATCAAGATTTTCCAATCGCCAAAGAATTGCATTGATTCATTCAGAGCAAGAATATCTTTATTTAGTGTGGCGTTACCTTCATTCCTATGCGACTCTTCGGCATCATTAAAAATTAACCTTACGGTTGACACGCCTATGTATTTTGCTTCTCCAAATGCCCTCTCAGTTGTGGTTTTGAGGATTTGCTTGTTATGAACTAACTCTTCCAAACTACGTGGCCACTGAATGCGAACCCCTTCGGAAATAAATGTGTACAACATACCTTTGTAACTGTTTCTGATTACGAACAGGCTCATCATCCACAACAACCACCACCGAGGAACGTTTCCCAAAGATTGTTCGAATAACTCAGCAACAACGTTAAAAAGTTGTATACTACTGTGACTAATTCTATTTGATACAGTATTCAATGAAATAAATAAAGTGAGCGATAACAATATCAAATACCAAATATGAATATCAAAGGCTTTGCTCAAAACTGCGGCTGTTACACTAGGCTTCATTTGGTACACCGTAAAACTCAAAACGTCACTGTGCATCATAGGTGGAATAAATTCATAAAACCTTCCTTTATACGAACGCTTGTAATGTTCTCCAGCGACCATCCCGATGTCAGCAAAAAAATTCACATCTCTTGCTCTACGCCGTGTGTTTGAGACAAGTGAAAAATTCATTTTTTCTTTGATGATGTCAAGTACACATTGTGTCAAACTTGGTTGACGCGCCCACCTGTGGATAATCCCTCCGGTGCCCCCAGGTTTGCAATACTTCAAGTTAACGTCTGTTTGATCCTCTATCGTGTGTAAAATTCCTCCTTGGAGTTTGGAGTTCAAGCTGTGTATTTTATTAATACTACTCCAATTTCCCAAGGTTGCCACCTTCATCAGTTTTTTCTCAGGGGTGCAGGGAATACAAACAATATATAACTGGACATCAGGTTTTCCTACATTGACGTAAAAAAACAAACCTCGAACTAAGTATTGTGCCACCGAATCTATGAATTTAGGTAAGTAGTTTGTATACAGATCAAACACATTTTCCAGATTTCTTTTCTCATATGTCACTAATGTATGGTGGTGTGCCCATTCGTTTTTATATAACATTAACAATACTTGTTGGAGTATACGAATGCAGTAGTCAAAGACCGTGGATGACGGCTTCTTGTGAAGCAACACATGTACCGTGCAACTTGATAACGTAGGAGCGCTATATAAATTTCCTCCTTCTTGAACTTTTCGAAAAATAAAAGTGGTGCCAACACTCATTGCGTCCAGAATCGCTTCAACGTCGTCACGAAAATCTTCAATCAATCCATTGTATGTGAGCATTTGCAGTTCAACATATGCAATATCACACTGCTTTTCTTTATACAGAGCAAACATTGCTCGAAAAGTGTTACTGACAGACTCTTCATTTAACGCAGAACTCCAAATTTCTGATGAGATAACAGTAACGGTAGTGAATAACTTTGTGTGACTCATCATGGTGAATGAACACTGGTCTCGAAATGCAACTTCAATTTTCCGAAACAAATCAGCTGCACTCAAGTCGTTCGAAAATTCCAAATAGTTTATTGATTTTGTATGAAACGACGATTTCTGTATTAGTATAATGCGATTACTATTCCTGGGGAATATAGTTAGATTTTGTTGTTACTAAATAGTACTTTTCTATAAGATGGTTAGTTATAAGTAGTATCTCAAAGTTGTAAGTAAACAGCGAAGTTAATTTAATACTAAACGTCAGCCATTTAATTTCAAATAGCTAAGCGAAAATAAAATAGTTATTTACATTATCTGGCTACAAAAAAAATTGTTTTTCGTTTTGTTCGTTTTGAAATATTGACTGAAGTCAGTGAAGTCTACAAAGTGCTATAATGTGAAGCCCGCAATATTACTTTGAAGTTGTTATTGTAGAGTATGTAATTTTATTAAAATCCTCTTAGAAAATCGTAAATGGATTTTTTAAATATTTTGAAAAGTGTCTTAAGATTGATTTCACTATTAAATATGATTGGATAAGATTTTGATTAGATGTTATGATTTGAATAAGAAGATTGTCCAAACAAGGAGACTACCAGTTTCGACAATTTAGATTTTGAGGAATATTGGAATGTAAATTTTGGTAATACGTAGTTTTTATGGTATTTATATACAGAGTGGTGGGCTATGCTGACTATAAAAAATTAAAATGTTTGTTTTTTCGTGATAGGCAACAACTGGTGTGATCATTTTATTTTTCATTACTCTATTCATTGAAATTGTTTTATTAGCTATAAGCAGCTATTAACAAACAATGGAATTATTTCTTTGGCTCGGCCAAAACACATTTATTTACTCCCTATATAGGAAAAGCCAGGTTTTTGCGATCCAGCCGGGCAATTTAGATTTTGGGCAAAATGCAAAGAGATGTTTTGTTCTACCCACACACAGTATTCCTTATTTATTTGGAAATACAAATGACAAATTATTCTCTCTTTGTTCTGTTACAGTATATATTTTATAATATGAACTTGAATAGTGTTTAAGTTAGGGTATTACAGCTGAATAGAAATCTAAACGGAGAAAAGCAGATAGCCAAAATGTACAATTCACACCACGGCAAGCTCTCAGATAATCACAATAACAATAGTTCCAAGAATTTGTTTGTTGCTTTAATAAAAAATCACGTGATATCTGATAGCTACTGGCTTCCCACCTTAGAAGCTTGTTTACTTCTCACTTCGCCCTACTATTTCAATAGTTATACGCAGTTTTGTGGTGTATATGGCGAAAACTGAAAAACTGAATTTTTTCAAAAACCGTTAAATATATTGTAACGGTTTTGAGAGGTAGCAGTCTCGACAACCTCAGAAATGTCTGTGCCAAATTTGGTGCTCTGAGGATGAACCATTTTAAAAATTTTTGCGAATCACAGACAACCGTTCATACAAACAGGGTGATTTTATTAGGCAGTAGCTAATAATTACCATTAATGATATATTAGATTAAGTTGCCGGGCTGGGTTAGATAATTAGCGTTCAATTAATGTCTTTCAGTTCAATAAGTTACTAAATATGTATACAAATCTGGAATTTCTATAGCTTGCTTTTATTTGTCGTTTGGCGCGTGGCTTTAATAGCTGCCATTTAATTTCAAACAAGAAAGAGTAAACAATATAATTATTTTGAAATATATATACTCAAAAAATGCTTGAGCTTGGAATGCTTGGAATACAAACAATATATACTTGGATAACAGGTTTTCCTACATTGACATAGACAACGAGACCTCGAACGAAGTATTGACTCTATGAATTTAGGTAAGTAATATCTTTACAGATCGAACACATTTTCCACATTTCGTTTCTCATATGCCACTAATACATGGTGGTTTGCCCATTCGTTTCTTTATAGCATTAACAATACTTGTTGGAGTATACGAATGCAATAGTCAAGAACCAAGGATGACGGCTTCTTGTAAAGTAACACATGCACCGTGCAACTTGATAACGTAGGAGCGCTATACAAATTTCCTCCGTCTTGAACTTTTCGAAAAATAAAAGCTGTGCCGATACTCATTGCGCCCACAATCGCTCCAACGTCGTCACGAAAATCTTCATTGTCCATCCGTCCAGTGTAAGTGAGCATTTGCAGTTCTACGTATGCAATATCACACTGCTTTTCTTTATACAGAGCAAACATTGCTTGAAAAGTGTTACTGATAGGCTCCGCTTTTAACGGAAAACTCCACATCTCTGATGAGATTAACAAAAATCCGGCAACTGTAATGAATACCTTCGTCTGACTCATCAAGGTGAATTGTCTTAAATTAAATCAAAATTAACCGATTGAAAAACGCTTCTCTATATGGGAACAAAAATAAATTCTACATATTTGAATCGATATTGTAATAAAAAATTACCAAATTCAAAATGTAGGTTTTGTTCCACTATGTACAACTATCGTCCGCTAGATTTCTGGGTTAAGTATAACAATCCAGGCAGGTTCTGCTAATGCTATATGTAAGCTTTGTCAATTATATCCAAAAACTAGAAGGGTAGGCTGCCGGTAAGTAATGTATGTCTTGCCTTGAATACTACTTAACAAGACAATTTATTTTATCTTCCAACCTAGCCTTTTTTCCTTTTGTTTGTTTCCTTTCCAACCAAGCATTAAATTGTGTCGTGTGCAAAATTGTCTTCAATTTGCTGCTGAATGTAATATGTTAAATTATTTTGAATTATTATTAAGAAGCATTAATTTCAGCCAATCTAAGAATTCATTTTCCCTACAGTATTTCACATATAACCGCGTTATGAAACCTCTTCCGTTGTTTTTTATTTAATTCGTTACCTTACCATTACCATTTGTATTACCTACCTAATTGAAATTTCATAAATTATTAAAATAATTGACCCTAAACATTCAAAGCGTTTTACAAAAGGAATTGTATACAACAAAATTCTGAAAATTTAAATTTGAATAGCGTTTCAATTATGTTTTTAAGTTGGATTGAAATGCCTCCCTGAAATTAGTGCTTAATTACGTTTTTATAATGAAACAAAAATGTAAGAGCAGATAATTCAATTCCACAATTTGGTAGGTAATTCGGAAAGGCTTTGCTTCCTTATAATTTGGAACAAAACAACACCTTAAGCATTATTGTGGTATTCTTTCTACCTGAACTTCGAATCTCACTTTGCCTCACTGGTCTTTACTTACTCTTACTTAATTGGCAATCGAAGTCCCTTCGAGTTCGTTTAGACGGCAAGG
>VYYJ01005216.1:0-11566 GCA_021029165.1 Cyphoderus albinus
TCAATAGAAAGAGCACGCGACAAGCTTTTGAATGATAGGTTAATGAAGGTAAATTATCAATTTCCTGTCGAGATATTAATTTGCTACGCCCGGTCCAGACTTACTGACTCCCCTACGTATTTATATAACAAATCCGGAAACGGGGTCTTGGGACTACTCATTCAGAATTTTTATCATTGACACTTGACGCTTGCTTGGGATTTTGGAGCGGTCTTGACGGAACGTCGACAATGTTGTTGTAACTATTCATGATGAAAGCATCATATTACATAAGGGCAAATGACACAGTAACTAAAGAGAGTGTCAACATCATTTTGTATTTCATATCCAATATCAGCCTGGAACAATGTAACAGACTGGAAAATGAATGTAAGTAAACAGTGAAAGTATATACAAAGGAGCATTGGCTGAAAACTGGACCGTGTTTTCAACACTAAAATAGGAAAGGAACGCGGAAAGCTGGATTGGGGAGGACTGAGATAGTCCTGAGCCAAGAAGTGTAGATGTTTCGTTTAAGAATAGTAATATAATTTCTTTTCGCAATTTTTTCTCTTCGTCTCGAATAGACGAACTACGAACGAAGTTGGCACAATGTAATGACTCGATTCGTGCGCGTACTATTTAGTATATGGAACCAGTCATGAAAAAATACGACTACGAACCTTTTAGAGTACCTCTGAAGCATTTCTGTTGTCTCAACTTGGCACACTCAGATTTTGTATAACTAAGTAGGTAGATGAACAGTGAGCATGTCAATGTACATCGAAACTTTTCACATTTCTAGACTGCTGAAATGTGTGCAACTCTTGGGGAAAAGCAGAAAAGTATGTCCTTTACACTGTGTGTGAATGACAAAAGAAGGAAGTTTTTAGAAGCATCAGCGACCGTTTATTCTGCACAAACATAGAAATCTGTATTTATGCTACCGTGCTCCATTACCCAAGTACATTATATGATCTCACACTTCACACATCTTTGCACTGGAAAGCACTAATGATTCAAGAGGCAGTAGAAGCGTCGTTATCCAATTTTTAAGAAACACATCATCATATAATACTAGTAGTTTGGTCTATAAACAGAACATATTTTTATACTCCGCTTTCTCCATTTCATCTCCTAACTGTTTTTAACTTATTGGCATTTGTAGGATGACTTTCAATCTTTCTCGCTTTGGTTTTTGGCAACAAATCTCACTACTTTTTCCATTTGTTCCATTATTTGGTAGCACCAGGGAAGTACACGGATCGGCATTGAAATGGAGGTGTAATACGAATGCCTACAACCATACATTACAATAATCATACATGTACAGTTTGTTGAACAAAATAGAGAAGAAGAAGAAGATGCACTATTATGTATTATGATGACTTTCATTTTTTCATCTATTTTCGTTGTTCACTCATAAGTACCCCATCCGGACAAATTGCCAATTCATGATATCGTCCTCCGTATCACTTCCTCCATACATTTCCCTTTTTGTCTTATCATCGCTCTTCTATGACATATCTGCATTGCCCGTATTTTCCTTGACTGGTGTATTTTTGTGACAAAATGTTTTTCCAAGAAAAAATTGTGAATATACGAGAGAACGTATTCTAACGTTTAGATTGAGGATCTACGCATACCTAAGTGAATCCAAAAATGGAAGAAACAATGTGCAAGCAAAAAGCGTAGAAACATATGCCGGTACGTTTATTTCGCCAAATTAAAATGTATGAGATGAATGTGTAAAGAGGGGAACACTGAGCTAAAAGCAATGTCAGAAAAATTATTGTCTTTCATTTTTTGTCAGAAACGATATAAATAATCCATTTGACTTATCGTGAAAGGTAAGTTTTAGTATTTGTTTCCACATTTCATTACATAAAACGAAATACTTTAATATATAATCATTGTAACATATCTAGTTGTATTTTCCCATTCGTAACAATTCAATTAGCTGAAACTGAATTTTACAACCATCTTGTAAATATTAGAATATTGGGTCCAATTACAAGAGTTAGCATTACCAACTGAATTACGCTTTTTCAATTCAAATGTACATTTGTCTCTTGTCGGAAAGTTTGCTTGGACACTTTTGTCATTTGTTTTGCCGATTATTTCGAGGTCAAACGTTTAAGGCAAGCATGTAATATATTTCAGCATTTCTAATGGACTAGGAAAATTGTGTACTAAATAGTATTGTGTGAAAGTATACTTTGTTAGATTCAAGACGAACGGAAAGGTCTTTTGTTGAATTTCCTACTTCTACTAGACAGCAATGAACTTTTAACAACAAGTTGTCTCATGTTTATAATCGTAATTCATAGAATAATTTCATGGTTAGTGACTATCATAAATTCGAATTTAAAACAAGCTAGAGAAAGGGTTCCGAAATCTTGCTGTCGTGGGACATTACTGAATACTTTTATTTAGTAATTTGAATTTCAGCGAGCCATATAACAGTAATTTCTTACACGGTGTATGATGTGTACGATGATCCGGCTCCATAGCCGTCATAATAAATGCTGCCTACGCACACACAGCTCGGTTCTGTTTAAAACTTTTATGTGTCTTTTGGTATTTTCGTTTTCCTCTGCATAAGTGCAAGATGCATCATTGCGTCTTTTAAAACTTACATAATATACCATATACATACATACATCCCTAATGTTTCCTTTCCTTCAGAAATACTGAAAGGCATAGACTAACCTGCCAGTGGTAATAATAAATACTTTTGTTTTGAAGAGATGTCTACGCAAGAGTGCTAAAACAACTTTCTTTCAAGTACCAAAACTCAAATGTCATCTAATCATGATCTTGATAGAGTGAATGGGTACAAGTAAACAATAAACAATCGCGTTTTCTCTGACGTCTTGATCCTGAAAATACATCTCCCGCCGGAAAGGTAAAAGGGAGTTTACATTACATTAACCGTAAAATAATTTGACTGCACTATTGACGTAAAGAAATAAAGCATATTACATATAAGTAGTGACAAAAAATACATTGTTACCCAATTGCATGAAAGTGTGGTTAGTAGTGAATAAAAACATAAAAGTGGCAAAAAGCTCTGCAAGGGCTTCCATTAGTGTCCATAGTAAACCAATTCTCTGTCACCTTTCGGTCTCCTTTTTTAACAAAATTTGATGGTATGCACTGGAAAAACAACGAAGTCAACACATCCCACTACTTTGTATTTCAGTGGAAAACTGTGTTAGTCTCATAGTATTAGTAATAATATTATGGACTAAGCAGATAGTCTTTGTTTTTGAATAAGAGAAACAAAAATAATTCTTGAATAAAAGTTGACGTGCACAGCAGAGAGCCGACCAGACCATGCAGTGTCCGCTCAAAGGCTCAACAAATTCTCCGAAACCTGTAGGTGCAAGTATGTAGATTTACATTTCGTCTTTAATGTTTTATTCTACAAAGGCGTGGAATCTACTTTGGTAACTTATTGTTAGTCCACACCTTCTTCTGTGATGTCTACGTTAGCCCCAGTGCGGACGGTCAAAGCTAAAATGGCGATTTTAAATTCCACTATGCCATAAATTTGCAAGATGCAATAAAATGATTTTAAAAGTATGAAGCAGAACAAGTTTGATTTTATGTTATCTAAAAATGATAGGAATGAAGAAAGTAATGTATTAAAACCAGAAAAATATGCGTTACATATAATGAGTTCGATGTGCATCCAGTAACGGTGGATAAGACAAAAGACGTGGAAATTCAAACGAGGGCTCATTTACTTAAAACGTTAGGTTAGGTTTAGATTATTTTTTAAAAAATGGTTTGAGTTTTTATTAATTCTCCATTACTGGATGCTGACCGGTGAGTTTTATTTTACCAGTATACATGTATCACATTCTGCAACTGCAATATTAAGTGCATTGCAACATTTAAAGAGCTACACAAATAGAAAGAATAATAAATACCAACAAGAACAGGACTCTACTATAAGCTCATTCATACTACACGAGTTTCTTCTGTGGAGAAGAAGGCATTCAGGAAAAGTTTACGATATGGTTCTTTCGCCGTCTCTTCCTGTTGTTTTCAGTGTCTCTCTATTCATTGACAAGTCTTTTCATTTTCTCTTTACAAAGCACAGAAAAAGGGAAACAAAACTGCACATCAAATCTCGAGTCTCGGCAAGTTCCCACGCTACTTCCTTCTTTTTCTCTTAGCCTTTTCTTATTTCTTTTGAGAAAAGAGCCCGGACTCCCCCAGTCAACTAACGTAATACTTTGTTAAGGAGCAAGTTGTTGTGTATACTTTTTGTAGAGTGCGGAGTGAGTGAAGTGAATCAAAAACTTTTGCAAGTTCCCAGGTGGTTTATGTACGGGCATCGCTCTTCATCGTGATGACTGACTTGTACGACTTTTCCTTTTCACCAATACTAGCACACTACAGTCAAGTGTATCACTTTATTGCTTATGCATGCAAGTTGACGTAATTCTGCCCTGCCTCCGCCACCCATTGTTCTGCAGGAATCAGGTTCAATTTATTTGTAGTCTTCTTTGCTCTCAAGTTTTTCTGGCGGTGCTGTTGGTTAAATGGGAAAAGGCTTAATCAAAACTTTTTTTTTAGCAGAGAGAAGTCAAAGAAAGAATATAAAAAGTAAAAATGTATACAACTAAACTCTACTGTTCTCATTTTCTCCAAACAAGCAAAATCCGACCAAAGTTTAAAAGTTGCGTCATTCCAAAAAATTACCAACTATAATATCTGACTAACGAAATAAAGTGGCTTCTGCTAGTTTTCCTCCTTTCCTCTTTTTCGCATGCGGGAAATCATGGCTAATTAAATAAATCAATACTATGAAATTTATCGGGTGTAATTTAGCGCCCTTATTATGATGCACACTGTGTCTTATTTTACTCTTGAGAAAAGTTGAATAAGAGTTTTCAAAGACTTCTCTACGTTCCTTCCTGGATGGCTGCTGCGAAGTTTCAGTTAGCTCTAAAACATAATATGTAATAAACGTTTCATATTTTCCTATAAACAGGCACGACGGTATTACCTATTTCACTTTTGCCTGATAACTGAATGTCAGTCTCTACTAACATTAGATTGGTGATGGTATAAAAGGTAGCCATAAAATAATGTTGCACTAGAATGCTAATATGACACGTCAGTCGCAATTTTATACCTATAAGGCATATATCGCATCATACGAAACGAATCCATGAGAAGTGAAAACCAAGTACAATAAAAGTTTGGACTTTCAGACCGTGACTACATAATATTCTTGAATTTTGATAAAAGTTTTCTCTTTTTTATTATTTTCCTTCGTTTCACATTTTATCTCCCTCATTGCCTGATGACTCTGATTTGCATTTTCAGGGAGGAGCAGAAACAACTCTTTTAACAAACTTAAAAAGAATCGAGCTGTTTCCCTTCACACTTTTCACACATGTTTACATAAATTAACTATATAATGTGTCTCTGAGTATGCCTACAAACTCTCGGGGTAACTTTATCTGAACAAGACACTCTACCTCACTGTCAGAGAGGGAACTAGATTCTTCTTGTATAACCAAAGTTAACCAGCCTAACCGCAGAGATCGCGGTGGCAAAATATTATCTGGTACAACTTAGAACTAGTAAGTACCTTGGCACGTAGGTATGTCTTTAACTTACTTGTGCTACCATGGGAGAATGAAAATGGTATGATAAGCCGCGCAGAGAAAATTTATCTATTTCTCTGTTCCGCCACTCGTACAAATGAATGGAAACGAATACAGTTATAAAGTTACGAGTGGGCATTAGTTAGGTGGAGATGTAAATTTCTGTACAACTTTCAAAGTAGTCGAAAAGGGGAAGAAACTCAGCTATGTTTACACTCAACTTTGTAAAATCTAAGAAGAGTCTGGTAGGTATACTGCTATCTGTGGAAGTCTTATGTACATCAATATCAATGACGCAAACTTCAATTAATATAAGGTTTGCGGCCACGCTAAACAAGGGAACGAGCCTGAAACCCCTTTTGTAAGATTAAAAATGAAGTGATTTTTATAAAAGGTTGCTTGAAATTATTGATGCTGCCAATGTTGCAATGTGCAGATTAATCAGCTTTAATTAGACAGGTATATGCAATAAAAATACATTTTTATACAGCAGACAGTCACAGTGGATCCATGAGGTTGTATTACGATTTATTTAAAAACCATATCATGTGTAATGTGTAGCTATGATTTAAATAAGATTGATTAATTATTGAAAGGTGGCTTAAAGAAAACTTATGGAAGTAATTTAAACAGTTCTTACAATAAATAGAATGCAACCCTATTTCTCTATACCAATGCTAACTACCAACAATGACATATATCAGACAATTTTTGATGTTGCAGATAAAATTAAAGCAGAATTGCTATTTTAAATACACCTATCTCACTTTCCCTTCCATTTATAATTTACAGCATTTTGTCTCTGTCAAATGGAAATAGAAAAGAATCATTCAAAAAAATCGAAGATACAAAAAAGCGGCGGTTAGTTAAATAAGAGTGCATTAGGAAAGGTAATTAGTTTTATGAAAATAAATAGTCTTAATAATAAAGCCATAATGGTCACAAATGGTTTGTGACTAATTATGACAGCTTCTACTTAAATATTAGTGTCGGAAATCTATTTAAATAACTGTGGATTATAAATAAAGTTACAGATTGCTCCTTGTTACGTATGTGTTTTTACAATTACTACTTTATTACAGCGTACAGCAAAACACCTCTAAATAACAGGGAGTATATCTAGACCGGAATGGCCAGAAAGAAGGACCTAAACTGTTTTGCTATAGCGTTTTAACTCAAATAGAGAAAATTGTCTTTTGACTCCATTGTAAGCGGGAATATGCTTTCCGAATTTTTCATAAAACCAAGACGAGTGTTTTATGTTTTACCACATTCAGCGATTGGGAATCGAGATCTTATTCAACTAATACTCAATATTACGATGACAGCCAGAAAACCTGTGAAAGGGTTGAAGAGCAACAAGTTTTTCAATTTTCTATTTGTTTCCTTACTTTCCGGCTTAGTAGTTTTCCGTGACAGAAAAGGATTTTCCAATTTCAATAGGTAGGCTTGCAAGACGGGAAGGAGTGAAGATTAATCCTCTCTTATTACTTTAGTGGACGGTCTCAGCATCGGAAGTCAGAATAACCCCACTCATAGACACGGGAACATAAAAGTATTCCTAAAACGCTTAAACACGGCAGTTTTTGAAAGTACATAACAGATGAACAAGCTTGAAATGAAAAGTCATGTGAATCAATCTGATTGACAAAATCCGAATAACATGTACCTATAATACAACATAATTTCTAGTTCAACGTTTTAGTTTGGGCTAACGGAATTAAATTTTCAACCAATGTTTCGATAGTTTGGGACTGAAACTTGGGATGGGAGCAGTTTTTTTTTCATATCAGGTCATAACTATAATTACTAATGGCTGATATGAAGATGTTACCTCAATGCTGAAATAATCGAATTCTGTAACAATCATTTCACCGCGAAACTGGCTCCTTCTTGACCCTAATTGGATGGTTCAAAAAACTGTTGTAAACATCTTGGAATTAAACGTTGCGTTTTGACTAAGGGAGTAAAATATCAGAACTCCAGATTTTCTCAGACAAAAAGTGGATCATTTTTGTTTGAATTTATACGTTTGATTTTGTTGCAGAAAAAATCTGGTATAGTAGCATTGAACTTTATTTTCTCCGAGGAAATCACAACAAAATTAGCAATCAGGAAGGAAAATTAGCTTTTTAAGGTTGAAGGAGGGACAGAATAAATTACTAAGTAAGAATCGCAATTAGAATGCTTTTCCACAGTACTTAGCCTGTATCAGAATAAAAGGATAACAATTGAGTAGCGTAGGTTTATCTGCATCTGATTTTAAATGTCTACTTTACTGAAAAAAGTAAAAGAGAACTCTCAAATGCTTATAAATATATTAATAGTTTGCTTTGTTTTGGAACAAATAAGTAAAAACACTACTGCATCAAGGAAACAGAAGCATACATAATGGAGCATTAATGCTTATTTTTCTCCTCTCAAAGAATATAATCCAATTTCGAAGTTAACTCTATTCTTGTCTCGCTGTCTCTTTTATTCTTTTGATAATTTTCTTTACTAATGTGAATTTACAGTGCAATATCAAAAACATAAGTGAGACTCCGTTCCGTATGAAAGAGGAGAAAGGAACTAAAGCGACCATCTCATGTAAAATAGGTTGCGCTTCTGTACAACTTCTCATAATAACATTTGACTGAAGAAACGTAAACATGTTCTTATTGTACGAAAGAGGAAACGAGCAGACTGCTGCAGATGAGGAACTCTCTGGTGTGCACCAGTAGGAATAAACGATGTACGAGTAAAATAAAGAGTTTTTAAAAAAGAGAAATAAGTGCATAGCTTCCATTCAAATTTGTGCTAGCAAATAATTTAATACAGTAAATTATGCCAATGCTAACCAGAAGAAAAAGATGCAAGCAAAGCATAAGTAAATCTGTGTCTTCTACCTAAGGCTGCTACGTTTAGTCACGAATTCTAATACAATAAAATGTAGGTTACTTTCTCACTCCAATGTAATATCACTTATTATGGCGCAAGACACACTTGATATAAATTCTGTATTTCTTACTAACATTTATATTTATAACAATGTAGCATAAATAGTAGTTTCTTAGATAGTGTCATATAATGACTAGAAGAACCAAGGAGAAGCTTGCCATAATGTCTGCTGCAAGCATTCTAACATTTGCAAAAACTAGACTTAAGTGATAATGGCTTCGCAGAATCCGGCTGCTCCAGCTGCAGCCCTATAGTGTATCAACTCACTTTGTCGTTTAGAGAATACATGTCTCACAACGCAGCAGAGAAAGATGTGAACTTTTAATCAAGAGACAAACTTAAAGTATTATTGTGTAGCACTGGTCATACATAAATTCTGTAACAACGCTAATACAACATTATTATTACGTTAAAGTACGTCGCCAGCCAAGTGAAAGAGCGTGACCAAAAAGGGTAGGAAATGCAAGCGTTGGAACTTGGAACAGAAGGATAAACCCATTGAGAATAGTTTGTTTCTTCCTTGACGAGAAATAATGGAACAATTTGCATAGCTGATGAAGCAGCTCGGGTCGAAGGAAAGAAGGGAAACCAGGGCAATTTTATGCATGCTTTTGGCTTCCTCGAGATTTATAACACCTTTCTCTAGGATTCCAATAAATGGATTAATGGTGCAGCGGGAAATACAGCGGGTACTTGGATCCTCAAGCAAAGGTGGAATTTTGCCGAAGGTTTTTACAGACTTTTAGCTTGACATCGACCAAGTTTATTTTGAAATTCCTTAAAGTTAGAAAATATTTTATATTAATGGTAACATTTGGATTATCTTCCACATCCCTTACGGAGGCATTGCAAACTCATTTTGCTGTATTGTTTACTTGTTTTCTAGTATATCAAAATTCCGCGTTATGTTATAATCCATGACGTGATTTAACGTTTTTGCTTTGATTTAGATTTCATTTTACTTGCTCAGAACTTCTCAAGTCTTACACTTTCATGTGCGAGCAGACTCCTCTTGCAACTTTATTACTTCCTTTTGAGGAAATCACGAAAACTTTTGTGGCGCGCATGTTTTTAACCATTTGTAAAATTATGTGTAGTATCTGGTGTAGTGAATGTGTTCTAAAATTATACTTGAGAGAGGCAACGTTAACGTTACTTGAACATTTTGCAATGTAATGGCTACAAAAATGTTTTAGGTCTACGCAGTATACTGCATTTGTGCCAGTTAATGTTGACAAGAAAGGAATATTTTAGGTAGTTGAAAGTTTATTTTAAAGCTGGAGAAAGACGTTTAATTTTATTCTTAAGTATAACCTGATTAAAGTTTATTTATGCAAGAAGTCGTTTCCTCCTTCTAGCCACCCAAATTTGAAATTAAAAATTGTACTCCTTAAGTAGAATGTAGAGTTATGAATTACACCAATGCCGAACTCTATATTATTTTGCTTGTGTTTGGTCATTCTTTATTATTGTATGCTGGATAACGTATGCCGTTTTGATGACTGTTTTTAAAGAATTAATATCTTATTTGTGGTCGACCAACCAGATATGGGAAAGTTTTCTCTGTTAACCCTTGACTTTCACTTTCTTTAATTTAATGCTTTACTTAGTTTAGAACACCGTAAACGAAAGCTGATACTTTGAACGATAATGTTATTCTTAGCTTAAGAACTCCCGCAATACATTTTATGGCATTCTAGACTGCTCGTAAAACAAACTAGGTACGCTTGAGTAAATGGTTGTAGGTTGTAGGTATGTACATATGTGCTGCAAATGCGTAGCCAAGAATATCTAGTTTGAAAAACTTGTTTTCTTTTCTTACATGTAAAATTCTTATACACGGCTCCATCCTGGACTTGTGCCAGCTGTCCTTGATTTTTTTCAAAATCGTGTGACCCAATGAAAGCTGCTACAGCAAGGGTTTCACTTCGTTAAAGCTTTTAATTACAACTTTAACTATTATTTAGGTATCTTCAAAGAACGAGTATTTTGAGAAATGCCTCCACACAATGGGTACAGTTAAAACTTAATGTATCTGCAAATACAACGTTCATTTTGTCAGGACAGGACAGAACAAACAACATAGTGTTAAATTTGGTAGCGCAATGATTATTATTTCCTTTCATTTTAATCAATAACCCTGTATAAATGTCCCAAATTGTAATACAACTAATTTCTGACATATTTTGGTTATGATTTTTAATTTAATAAACTATGCAAGGTTCTTACTTTTACAACAGTTTAGTATGCATTCCTACATGAGAGAGGGTCTTTTAGTTAAATAGTACCGAAATAATATGTAATTATATTTCAAAGGCGAAGGTGAAATACTTCTACATCTGGTTTAATATGGTAAAATTATTGTGTCCTCTTTTCTACAACAAATACACATGATCGTTTACCCGATTCCCATTCAAATTGTCGTTCATCACTCTCAAATCAGCTTGCACAATGACAGCTTTCTGTCAAGTTGACGTTGACACCTATATTGGCGATAATAGTGAATGAATGAATACTTTACTCACCGTCAAAAATACGGTACGCCAATGTTACATTCCTCAAAAGTATACACTATAAGGGAATGAAACCATTATTCACCTACTGATCTTCCTCATTGCAGTTTTATTATTTCTTTTGTTTTATGTCTTTGTCCTATCCTCTGGAGAAAGAAAAGTGGCGTCATTGTCAAAACTTTCATTTAAATGGCGACTGTCTATTTAAATTTTAAAAGTTGTGACTGCCATTTTTGTTCATTCATAATATATTGTGTAATAAACACATTAGTATCACCCGTTTTAAATTCACATTAGCATGGTACTCAAATCTAGCTTGGTTCAGCAAAAACAATGTGGATTCGTGTTTATCCTTTTAAGCTGATTTTCTACGTAATGCTTTGGGAATGCCAAAACTGTGAGAACGTCACATTCTTCTTGTCATAAGACAAGTTCAATAAGTTTTTTTTCTGGAGAAGACGAATAACACAGAAAGGAGCTAAAAACGTCAGTCATCCCTTGCCC
>VYYJ01005217.1:0-11560 GCA_021029165.1 Cyphoderus albinus
TGGATACGCTTTAACATCTTCCCTGTCACCACAAATCCCAAAATCCATGAAGAGAAAATATCAAACGCACTTCTATTTGGCCCAAACTGCAATAAAAACTCCATGCTTTTTTCCTCTACAAATACGATTATGAACGTAAGTCTTGTTGACTGGCCTGGACTGAGGGAATAATTCTCTTCGACAACACCAGTAACATGACAATACCACTTTTATGGCTCAAATGAAAAACTGTTCTTGCGTCAACAATCTTCGTCGAACATCCGTTCCGAACCTAAAGATAAATAGGCACGTCATAAAATTACTTCACAGCAGCAGCAGCACTAGCAGCAGCATCAATAAAACAAGATAACGGACAAAGAAAAAAGTCAAGAAAGTCCCTTGTCACTCAAGTGAAGCAGAATCGTGAAAATCGTAGCAAAAACGAATTTTATGGTTATATTTTCTAACTGTACTTAACAAGGTGCTAGTTTGGGAAAGGGGCACAATTTTATGGTGATGACTTGTTTGCTACTGTGTGACTTAAGATATAGCTTAGCATTGTTAACAAAAGCTTATTTTATAGTTTATTGCTGGTTATATACCAACTTATTAGAGCCTTATTAAACAAAAAGGTTGCCATCATTTCATTCCTCCTCCTACTTCTTCACAAGAAATTCAATGCGGGAGGATTGCATCAATTCCACATTTTATATGACTCTTTCATAATATTCACAGATAATCATCCCAAATTTTCATATACCTTGGTTTGATCTGGCTGAGCACGTGCTCCCAAATGTACTGTAAATTATCATGTTTAGTTCTACTAGTGAACCTCTCTGACAATTTATTGCTGGTGATCGAGGAAAACATTTTTTGAAGCAGCAGAAGGTATCATTTTGTTATAACGGTTCTTACCTTCTTGGACATTTAAAGTTTTGATTAAACATTTTATTACCCGATACGGTTCGGTTTTGATGACAGTGTGCACACGGCCAGAAAACGAAATAAAGACGGAGGTTTACAATTTTTGGTCAAATAAAACTGACCAAATGGCCAAATAAAGGATGAGGTTATAAACGTGGACAATGCCCTTATCATGTTTTATACTCAAAATAGTAATTACAATGTGGATGGATAGAAATGAACCCATCACAAACAAAACTGGCCCGACTTTGAAAACTAATTTTGGACATGGGGACAATCAACCCTAAAAATATGGAACTGTACTACTCTGTCCGGGAATGGATACATACCTAGTTTGACTTTTTTAAACAACAAAACAAAGAACATCTTTCGTCAAGAATTTGAAAATAGATTCTCAGCGTACCAGCGTTTATTACAGTTGTGTAGAAAATGACAGTGACACAAATATTACCGGAATTGGTTCACAAATAAGCTGTAATAAGAACAGTGGGACACTTGAGGAGCATAAAAAGATCTGACATGTTTTGACATTGAATTGTCCGGTTGTATAAATAACACATGTAACAAACACATGCTCACTTCAGACATGTTTAAAAAGAATTTTGATCCCGTTATATGTGCAGTTTCTTTAAGAAATCTGTCAAAAGTCAGACGATAAACATGCCCTTGAAATGGAATCTGAACGTTATTTATGGAACGAAAGTCCTTGAACATAAAATACCGTTAATTATTTCAAAGTTATCTGATTCAGCTCAGTTCTACGAGCTTCGAGATGAAGTTGAAGGTAGCCAAATCAGTTTGTTCCTTGATATTACGATTAAATCCTACAAAAGTATCTCAGCAATATGGTACAGTGTGGCCGAACGTTTTTAGAAAGTATGCTCTGAGCTGTGGCCTTAATGAAACCAACAGAGCCAGTAAATAAAATGAGATGAGATGAGACGAGATGAACCCAAGCGAACCAACCAAGAACCAACTAACGTAAAAAGTGCATAAAATTATGAAACCATTTTACAACCCTATTTTAACTCATAAAAACTCACAACAACATCGCTCCCTTAATATCCTCCTCATCTAACTCGTCTCATATTACTTTTAATTGCACCAACAACGACATAACAATAACCGAGAACTTTCGGAGAGGAAATATCAGTAGCAAAAAAGAGGTTGGGTTTGCCTGCCTTACTATTCTCTCCCACATCAACATAGTGTGTGAGTAAAGAAACGAAGGGAAGATAATTTTTTTGTTTTTTAAATGACGTTTAAATTGTAACGATAATAATATTGGACCATAATTCCACCATTTCACAACATTGCCATCTTCATTTTCGCTCCCCATCTCATTTCAACCGTTCTCCTCCTCTCTCATTTCTTTCTCATCGAATCTCTTTTTGTTTTTAGTCTAACATTCAAGTATTCCCCAATGAAAAACTTGCACAAAAAAATAAGCACTAAGCATTGTACTGTAACTTTGAAGGTGTGCCGAATGCAGTGTGTAACGACCAGGAAAGAAGGAGAGAAAGAATAATAAAAATTGTGTAACGCCACCATCAACACCAAAAAGTGCCTTTTTAAAACGCTAATAAAAATGTTCAGCTGAAGAACATTACCTCGGAAAATTATACCCTTTTCTTGAAACCAAGCCCAATCCTATAGAGAAGCACAAGATATAAAATATACAAACATCATTGTAAAAAATTGTGTTGCAAAAAATTATTCCCTTTTTATTTTCATTCTTCTGACTTTTGAAATCCACTTTTTGCGAGAGCTTCCCTAAGAAGGGATAATAAACTTGGTTCATTGTCTTATCTACTCTTCAAATCCAATCCAACAGTAACAGTCAGAAGGGAAATATTACGACGACCCACGCTCCACACTCTACCATTTTTTTTACAAAACGTTCTACAAAAAATTAAATAGGTATGCTTACACACTCAGTCGTCCTACAATTTTTAGTGCCGGCCGGAATGAGACGTTTGGGGATATTAAAGGTCTGTGGTTCCCCTCGACATTCGACACGCAAACTTTGATGTCTTCATTACGATTTTAGTATCCATCCGCGTAGTTACGCTTTATATTGAGCCATTACACGAAACACGAAACGACATCCATTTTCATCTTCCGTTCGTCAGAGAAGAGAGAAAAATGGGTGTACATATTTGCATCAGACACCGCTGCCACCACCGTGCCACCTCTGGTTTCTAATATTCTACGGGATATTAAAGCGCAATGGAAATAAGTAATGCTACGCAGTGCATGGTTTAATGGCGATATGCCAGCAACACGCCAAGCTTCAGTTCTTCATCATAATATTATTTTTTATTGGTGATATGCTTTGGTGTGGCTTGCAATTGGAGGGTTAAAAAAGTTAGTACAGGAAATCAAAAATGGATACTGTGCTCTCTGTGCAATGCACTTTGTGCACTATCCGCGTGTTCCTCAAAAAGCATGGAATATTCCATTATGTGTGGCACTCTCCTTCGCTCTGGTCGATGGTCTGGTGTTGGTCAAAACGCTAACGCGCTCTTGTCACGACAACTCTTGTTCCATTTCCTTTGCCGTCGCTTTTCCTTACTTACACCAGCTGATGATTAGATTAGTAGAAAGGTAATATGTAATTTAATGGATGCTGTTGATGTAACAAATTAGATTGAAGAGAGAAAGGTATCGTCACCGACACCAAACACCGCCAGTGCTACCGCTCCTTGTGGTCGATTATTCACGGAGGAGGTACTTCATTACATGACACGACATCAAACTTTTCCTCCAATCTTTGATTGAATCAACTTTTTACACAAAAATATAATAGAAAGGATTTTTAATTTACTTAAGAAGTGTATGCACAGCTATGATAATATATCGAGAAAGGAAGTGATCAATAATAAAAATGTTCACTTTCTTTAATAAAAAGCATTAATAAAATATGTACGTACAAATGTTTTTGGAATGGACTGCTCTAAGTACTGAGTTTATTCGGGTCGTTTTTATGAGTCAGTTAATGTGTTATGCAATAACTCTGGAACAATCTTTTTTGGCAACATAAATGGCCAAAACTGTGGCCAAGACTTAGAAGAAGGAGGAACGTTCCAAGCAATCTTTCATTTTTCTCTTGTCATCATTTCAATGTATGACTTGGTTTTTGTCCTGGAGGACATTACGCAATTCATTATGGTAATGCGATTTCTTCTGTTATTTTTATTACAGTGAAAATAACACAGACACAGACAAAGCCTTTAAAGTACGTCTAACTTTATGGCTATAAAATTGGTAACCGTGATTCTATATTTGTACCACCGTATAATATCGGTATCGCCATTAATGTCTTTATAAACTTTATTCATGAAAATGAGATACATTTTATATTCTAAATTGTTGAATTTAATTCTTTTTTAGATGTGCAGAATCATACCTTCCTAGTTGCTTGCAATTGCCTTAAACTCTTTTTGGTTTTACTTTTGGTCTTACTTTTGGCAGAGACTTTTGTGTGTGAGAGACTCACATTATTTGAGTTTGTTCCATTAGATAAAAAAAATAAAAATTTACGCAGTGTTTAACCTAAGTAGCTCAAGTCATTTCAACATCTCATATGGCACTACACAGCTCTATACAATTGTACAAATATCCATGTATGAAGTATGAAGTAATATGTCAAGTGAAATGGATTGGATTGAATATATTTGTGGCAGTCGGTTGTACTTTTATTATTGCTCCCTTTCAATATCGTCCCATCTCCATATTTTTAGGATGCGCGGCCTGGGTGAAAGTAAGTTGTAAAGACCACTTGGCATATCAAATGGATTCATACGTGCCCGATTCACTACCTTTTTGCTTTTGTCTTTTCTTATTTTTCATCGCAGACTGACATCGGGTACGGGCCAAAAAGCCAGAGAACAAATTTCATGCGATTCAAATGCCTTCTCTCTAAGTATGTGCACACATCATATATTCACTTTGATATATTATTCATGTGAGTTTTAAACCAATAGAGCAATAAAAATCGGTTCGGTTAGCCCATTCAATTCAATTTATTCCAATCCTTTTGCTTCTCCACTACCGCGATACACTCAACTCAACTCCACCAGTGAGGTTTTGTAGTCCTGTATAATTCATGATTGTAATGGTACGCCCGTCTGCAGAATCAATTCAAGACAAATTTTAAAGAGATTTTTTGTTGCATTTGAATCTTGAATGGGATATGGCATGGGATTGAGAAGAAAAAGAAGACCCTCTTTTCTCTATAGGATGGAAAAGGTGAGCCCTCAGCCCAACTCAGCCTGACTTTTTGGCTCGATGTCACATAGACAATTGGCATTGTCAACAATTTTACTGTTTCTTCTCTCTCAGTTCACATCTCAATAAGTCTTTCCTCCAATTCATCTCCGGCTCCCGCAGTCTTTGGCCATGTATGCGGTAACACTGGTGGCATTTTCGCTTCCAAATCTTTTCACTACAGAACTCCAATCGTTCTACACACACAGTTGTAATGCATTCATCTGCCCTGAACAAAACCCCTTTTTACCTTGACACGAAGAAGCTGAAGCAGCTTGAAGCGAAAATGTACTGTCCATGCTTCAAACCAGGAGTCTATTGAATCGAGAATGATCATTTTCAAAGTCTTCCTGCTGCTACTCCATTATTACATCATTTTTGATGGGAACAACACATTATCAAGTTTTGCTCTTCCTGCTCTGATAATGATTATTTTCACCTTGGGTTTTCCTTCGTTCCCACAGATCAGGTCCAGTCTTCATTATTCATTTGGAGTAACGAGCAATTTTTGACAAGTCTTTTTTTTGAATGGATTAAAGCAATTAAAGAGCTAATGGAAGCGTACACAAGTAGATTCTATTTTTAGAAAATTGTCATCTCTTTATTAATCAACTGCAGTCATGGAGTGACAATCATTATAATCACGGCAGGAGCAGAATCATTTTTCTGTTTCTCTATGAACATTCTAGAATTATGTTATCAAAAGAACCCGAAAATAAATTTAAAAAGGAGCCGCTGGTGGTAGCTTCAATTTATCCCGGGTATTTTACGTCTGTATTCCAATTTTCACTGATAAGGAAGACAGAAAGAAGAATAAATGAATGCACAGCGCACCCGAGACAAAGGTCTCGACCCCGGAGGAAACAAAACGTTGCTCTTGTTGTCTATCTGTAAAGTACATACGTACACATTGAAAAACACTAAAAGCTTTCGATATAGAGGGCAACAGAACGCGTGCACACGCTTCATCAGCTCATCATCTTCTACCCCGTCTTGCATGCAATTCTGTCTCAAAGGAGGAAGCCTTTTTGTTCATAAAAATATGCTCCACTGCCAACTAGCATGTCACAAAAAACCAAACCGGGAGCAGGAGGGAGGGTAAGTTGAAGTTTACTTTTCTGAGGACGGAAAATGGATTGGGGGAAAGGAGGAAGCCTCAACAACTCCACACACACAACACATACACAAGGCCACACAATACAAAGAAGCAACTTTGGATCAAATAAAAATGTGTGTATGTAAAAAGTAGAACGAAACGAAACATGATCAGCATGATCATCCTCATCATCGTCATCCCTTACAATTTTCTCCCAAGCAAAATACATACCCACTCGTTTGCTCTTTGTCGACGAGGGTTGCTCGGTTTTTTCAACCCCAACTGAAAACCAAATCGAAAAATGCACTGCAAAAATGCATGCAGACAAGAGAGAAAGAAAGAGAAACTCGGTGTGATGACGATGATGATCAAGCAAGAAGTGTAAGCAAAAGCTGGAGAAGAGGCAAAGGGAGTCGGGATTTGGATGGAAGGGGACGCGCTGGATGAGGAGATGCATTTTTCGGATGTATTCTTTTCACAAATGATGACGATGACGAAAAACTGGTTTATTCTCCCGGTGTAGTCCAATGTGTGCTTTTGTATGAATCCAGTGAGTCGTACGAATGAATGAATCTTTTGCTGTGCTGCTCGAGGGCCAAGCAAAGTAAAGAAGGACAGGGGTTAACATCGCATCGCATGTTAACCGAACATTTCATTCATGCGTTCATTTTGTTAGGTTTATATAAAGGGATGAAAAATATGAATCAAGATAAGTAAAGTGGCACAGGGAATCGTTCCAAAAAAGATGCGATCATGTTGGCTGTGGCTCGGTATGGTTTTGCTTTTTATAGAAAGGATGTTGGTCTTGGGAAACCCGTTTGCTGGGATAGTTATCATCCCCGCAAAAAATGAAATGAAATGAAATGCATGCAATGTCTATCCTTGTGTGTGTGTGTGATGTGGTCGACTGGATGGAATATAGAACCGTAATCATGGTTTTGTGTTTTTTCTTTCCTTTCGGGAAGAGAAGAGGGTGAAAAGGGGATGATGATGGTGGTGGCGTGGTGGTGGTTGCTTTACTCGAATACGAGAAAAATGTGTCGCTTTTAGTTGTCACTGTCGCCTTGTGTTGTGTTGTTTGGGAAGTTAAGTAAAAATGAAAGAGGAAGTAACTAGGAAGCAGGGAAAAATGCGGAGGGGATGACAGTTGATAAGAAAAGTGGCAGCCATACATGTGTACATTTTTGTATATTGATCGCCTTCTGTATATTTCGGGTTTGTTTTTGGGCTAGGTTGGGGCTTTCAGAATGAGAGAGAGACGAGGAGGAAAGAGATATTTAGGGAAAAAGTGTCACTGGAGAAATTGCCTGTTTGTTTTTCATTTTTTGGATACATGCATCCATTCAATAAAAAATCTCAAAAAAAAATGCGCTGGTTAAGCAATTTTGTTTTTGGAAACACGAAGTGAAATGGTGGACGTTCTGAGTTTTCCTCAGCTCGGGATGAATCATACTACAAAAAGGCATTTAATATTGAAAATTAACGTTAAAGCAACGACTATAACATTTACATAGAACAATTTCGGTTGATGATAAACATCCTTATCAACGTAAAATAGCCAAGAGTAAAACCAAAAACCTAAAAGGAAATTAACAAGTGCATCGCTGCTAACAAGATTAATTTTTCATTTCAATCGAGGCGAGGCAGAGGCTGAGGACGACGTCTGAGGTGGCGAGAACAAACTTATCTCACACGTTTCAGTTCCGTTCTTCGTGGGAAGTGAAACTTTGTTGCGAACAAATTTTGTTCTGAAAGTCAAGGTTTTCTAAAGAAATAAACGATAAATAAGACCAAAACTAAGAAAATCGTGCATTCTGTTCAGGGATGAAAATGTATCAAGCCTAGTAAAAGAAGCATTCATCCCTTCTGCTTTAATCAATGGTGATAATGATAAATGAACGAAACTGAAGCTGTTTTCCATAACCCTGCGTGACCCTAACTCCATTGGATAATCAGTTTTGCTCGCAGCTTCCAGCTTCCTCTGCTGCACAACTTTTTACGCCATAGTCATAAGAAACCTGATAAATTGCTACAGCAAATGCGTCATCATCACTCTATTCACTCTCCTCTCTACGACCACCATCACATTGCATCGCTGTTCCCAAACGGCCGCACAAAACAAAAAAAGTAATTTTCCATCATACTCACTCTCAATTATTGTCACTGCGTGATGATCATGAAGGATCAATTTCATCACGCTAATCACAAACTCACATCTCAATAATTGCGTTCCCTGCCCATCATAATCACCGTTATTCACACACATATGTCCCTTCATTTTCATATCGTTTGTTATTTTTATTAGCATTTAGCAATTACTCATCGTTTCATTCCGATTGCACATGTGACGATCATGATCACAGTCACCGACATCATGCTCACATCTGTGTGTCCACATCCACCCTACTGATCTCAACCAACTCCCAAAGTCCCAATTGCATCAGTGCAACATTTCATTTTTCTCCAGGATTTCTTGTCCAGGCTCTGCGATAAGTAATAATATGCAATTCTGTGTCACTTTCTAAAAAATGCATCCCAAGCATCTGTGCACTTTTTATGTATCTTTCCTCTCCATCTTTTTCTCTCTTCATCCATTTATTATCACTACTTACTCTTGTCTGTAATATAATATGCAATAATATTAACAAAATACACAATGTGAGCTTGAACGGTTTAGATTGGATCAGAATCATCAGACCTTTTTTATTATTCTTTTTGCCCCTTTGCAACCCTGCTTACTTAATAACTCCAATGATCATCATGATGACGATGAGGGTTGAAAGATCAGCAGAGCTCAGCATAGACCAAAAGATAGCCTCAAAATGTTGCATGCATGTGCTGTTGCGACTGTGTACACTATTTACTATCATTATTTATTATTATCGCGTCTGCATAAGCCCGTTAAAATGTGTATAAAATATATAATTTTTCAGTCTTTTGGGGAAAGAACAAACGAACTTTTCGCTTAAGAAGGAATGGAGAAGCAAAAGCAAAGCAGCACAAACTTTTGCGTTGTGTACTGTGGGTACCCCGTAACCTACCACGATCACCACAGAAGCAAGAAAAATAAGACTCGCGAGTGTGCTCTACTCTCACATAATTCCCCTAACTCGGCTTGTTCCTTTCCTGCTAAACCATCCAGCTCAATCGTAATAATAATAAGGCTGTTGAAGCCAAAAAAGAAAGACCTGAGCTGAGTCTGGGCTCACTGCGTGTGCTTCTCTTTTCCCTCATCCTACCAAGAAAGAACGACCCTTGTTGCACCACCACCACCACCAACAACCATCACCGCCAATGCTTCGACTGTTACCACACGCACGTTGAGCTGGGTATTGAGGAACGAGCCTGAGCCTCTCTTCCCTTACTTACAAAACAGCCTCTCTATTCATCGTGTAAGTAAGCGTATTATAGATCATAAAAGCATTAAAATAAATATGTGAGGAAAAGAAACAAGCTACAACCTAGAGCGTTATGAGAAAGGGCGAAAAAAGCAGCCACGTAAAACTCGGCATTTTTTCCTTCTTGCATTCACATTTTATTCACCAGTTGGTGACAAACTCACGGAGAAAGAGGATCCCCTCTCGTGACTCAGTGATTGAGCTGAAAACTCGAATATTTTGTTGAACGAACGTTTTAAGACGGGAAACAACTTGGCTGTTCCGCACTCTCCTATACACACTCCATATCGCATCGAACTCGAACTTTGTTGTTCGAGATTTACTACAAGACAAGTAGAAGAGCAAACAAAAATACAAAAACGTGTGTATGGTATCATAGTAAAAACGGGAGCGAGAAGAGAGCAAAGTAAAAAGTTAAGCTGTGTTGAACTGTGTTCGTTGGAAGCGAGTGAGCGAAGAAATCGGAAGAAGAAAAAAAGATTTTTTCCCTTCCCCTTCTAACCTCAGTCTGGTGAGTGGTGTTGCGAGATGAACATCAGTTAATGAGAGAGTGGAGTTGCATATCGTCTTTTGTGTTATATGTCCACGCTCGGCGGTTGCTTCCACCACTTCCGATGCTGACTCATGCAACTGAATTTTAAGTTAGTTGGTTAGTAGTGAAGAATAAAAAAGAATGCGCGGACTGATAAGCAGCATGGTTTTCCAGTGAAAGTTACATTTTCCTCAAACTGTATAAATAACATTGAGCATTGAATAAAAAGTGAATTACTATAGATTTGAACTTGCTTTTTGAAAACGAGTGCTTTTTGTGACATTTTGTATACGAGAAAAAGCAATCTGTGAGTCGGTGTTTAAAAAGACTTTTTAAAAAGAAGTTCTTTTTACATTCTAAACAAAGTCAAGAGTGCCTTTTGTGAAGTTGGCTTGGATGGATAAGACGAGTTGACAAGACATTTCTGACCATTTTCCAGAATAATACGAACTTTGTTTGGTGAATAATTTACCGGCTCTTACAAAATCAAAAATGGGAACAGAATTGATGGAAAACGGAGGTGGAATTTTGTCACCTCATCACCACCACCTGAATCATATGAATCCTCATCATCACCCTCATTTCAATCACGGCCTGCCCCCACAACAGCACATGGCAGGAGGAGGTGCCCCTCCACCTGGAGGTTACTATCCTGATTACAGCGACTTCCAAGGCGGGGGAGAATACGTGGTCACAGGTTCCCCAAATATTTACTGCTCACAATTGCCCTCCCACTGGCGTTCGAATAAGAGCCTGCCTGTGGCGTTTAAGGTAATTACAATAACGCTATTAACTCTAACCACTAATCACAACGCAACACTGCAATTTGCAGTCTGCAAGGCACTTCATTCATCCATATTTATCTTGTCCCCATGAAAGGTTTTTATAATGTCGGACGACATTGAAGATGGTGTTCCTGTACACGTCAGATGCGGTAATGATGAAAATTGTATGGGAGAATTGAGAAATGGAACATCATACATGAAGAATTCCGTCGCGAAATTTAACGATCTTCGATTTGTTGGCAGATCTGGAAGAGGTTCGTGACAATTTTAATCTCTTTTCCTCAGATATGGCTCTTACACATAGTCGCTTTCACCGGCGTCATCATCTTAAGAGTAAAATGAATTAATTTTCTTTCTCATTACAGGAAAGAGCTTCACAATTACGATTGCAATTCTGACGAAACCTGTTTTGGTTGCAACATACAACAAGGCGATCAAGGTAAAGACATGACATTTTAAATAATTATCGATTCTAAAAGTACATCAATTAAACAAGGCGAATCACTTCTGTTCGGGTCAATCAGAGTTTATTGAATATAATATCAATCGGATAGATCAAATTAAAAATACTGCAGTC
>VYYJ01005218.1:0-11555 GCA_021029165.1 Cyphoderus albinus
TCATCTCTCCAAACCAAAAAGTATAGGATCAGTAAACAATTTTTTAACGCCTGACCTGACTAAACGGAGGAGTTAATAAATGGAAGGACATGTCTTTTGAAGTATTTTATGCCTCTGAATCGCTTCCGTGTAATCTCACAGCTTACCCGATGCAAAGCAGCAGCATGAATTTTGTAACCGTGTAGTTTAACGTCAGCCAGCGCGCTATTGAATAGTATACTAATTATAATCAATGCAAAGGCATGCTTCCGCACGCCACTTCACCTTCCTAATCAGTCATGAGATTGTGTAAAGTAAAGCGCAAAAAAAGATACCAGTTGACCATGTTTGGAGATCAGCCACGAGATCTTAGCGTCTGCGCTGTTCCTTTGTTGGTTTGAAATATAAATCTTAAATTGTATTTATTCTAGAAATAAAATGGCTGCAATAAATGTGAATAAATAATCTGCTGCATTTATTAAAATGTTCTTATACATAACAAGAATTATATCAATACATAGTATTGAGAACGAGGTCACAATCCATCTGGTGTACTAAGTCAGTTTCTGTTTCTGGCTTTATCCATTCAACAGCTGAAATTAGCAGATTATCATTTATGAAGATCCTTTCTGTTCCAACCACACCAGAAATCAATCTAAACCAATCCGATTGTGAGACAAAATCATTTTAACAGCTTGCATTGCATGGTTATAAATACATTGGCTTTCACTGAAGAAATAGTACATAAAATGCATTTTCATCTGGTTAAGTCTAAGTTAAACATTTTTTCATTCCAGTAGAAAAGCATAGAACAGTGTCCTGCAACGAGGAATATTTTAGATTATTCTTTCAGCTTTTTAATCGAAGCTGACACCGTGGAACATGTTCCTTCTACAATTACCTTATGTTCATTTCACGCTTTTTCAGAACGTAGCTTCAGTATTTCTAATATGATTCATTTAAAATCAGAACAACAAGAGAGTTAGTTCAGTTTAGTCAAATTTGTAAAGGAAAAAAAAGTGTACAAAAATGTCAGTTTTTGGTTTATGTTATGCTTTATACTAGCTCACAACAACTTAATTTTGAAAGCTAACGTTCTTGACAGATATACCTTTCAGTGACATTTAGTGCGTTCATGAATTGAAGCAATATAGTAAGCATCACATTCATGTCAAATTTGTAAAGGAAAAAAAAGTGTACAAAAATGTCAGTTTTTGGTTTATGTTATGCTTTATACTAGCTCACAACAACTTAATTTTGAAAACTAACGTTCTTGACAGATATACCTTTCAGTGACATTTAGTGCGTTCATGAATTGAAGCAATATAGTAAGCATCACATTCAGCAGATTGAATCGGTAGATTTGGTTTGTATGAATTGAATAATAATTTTTGTATTTCAAAATACTAAGACAGAATATTTAAAAACAGGACACAACGACAACGACAGATAAAACATTGAAAGGAAAATTTTTGTAGCGGATGCAAATTCAAATATCTTTTTCTGTCTCTGCGTTTCCTGTAGCCCTACTTCGGTGTGTAAAGACATTATACATTGTATGCAGATATGAGACTATACAATATGATACTCTATAGAACTCTGAGCAAACAGGATGACTCATCGTGTCGTCAACAGCAGAGCTGCAGCCTTTGTCAAGCCGTATCTAGCGGCACCACCACCAGAACTTTTAACATGAAGAAATCATGGTCATCGCCGCCTAACATCTATAATAAAATACAATACCCGTAAAGCGTAACATTTTCAATGAAGCGAGAAAATATCTGCATAAAAATGGTCAAGAAANATCTGCATAAAAATGGTCAAGAAAATTCTGCAGATTTTCTGACGTACACAGTCAAACGCAGCACTGCTTAATGTAATCATATGTGTAATACCCAAGAGCATTACATTACGGGTAGGCATGAAGAAGCCGCCTTCATAAAAGTCAAGTAAAAGTCTATAGGGAATATAAAATATAATATTTCCCAAGCTAAGTTCCATAGACTTAACTAAATATGATGTTTTGCCCACTTGAAGCTTGAAATACCTACAGAGAAACCAAATGAATGATTTGAGTAATAAAGGATGAAGCGGTGATACCTGCGTATTTAAATACCAGTGGAAATATAAAACATTATTTTCAGACGGTGTTAATAGTTCTTGGATTTTATAAGAATTGTACGTGAGAGTGAGAATGGGATACTGTGAGTAGGCATAAGCCGTTGTCCTCGAGCTGCCATGAGAAAGAAGAATCTAAAATAGCGTGTGAGAGCAAGAGAAGGAAGGAAGTGCGCTGGTCCTAATTCACTGTTTGCTTGCTTTAATGCTGCAAAGTAAATACCAATGAAAACGCTAGCTAAACATCGCTACAGTTATATTATATAGTTATAGAGCACAAATTTAGGAAAATCCTCGAAGGAAAGTAATCTTCCACTTATATATACAATAAACTAGCTCTTTGTGAATGTTCTCTAATATTATGCTTATGCTGCGCTGAATTTGGCTGTGGTAAAGAAGCAGCCGTTGTGAATAGAAATAATTCCAAGGTAGTCTCTTGACTTTCCATGGGTGTTTTAGTAATGTAGTGCTGCTAAATTTACTCTTGGATGAGTCATCGCCCAGCAGCAAGCGAGAGAGAGAGAGAGAGAGAGAGAGCCAGGTCTCTCCTCATTTCTGTCATAGCATGGCAGAAGCAGTACGCAGCAGCAGAACGGAAAAAGAGTTTATACAACTTCTTCTGCTATTCACATAGTTCGACATTAAGGACATATGCGAAACTTATAATTATTACACTCTATACACAAGTATCAATTTCAACCTATGTCTATATAGACAGTTCCTTGTTTCTTTCTTGTGCTGTTTTAATACATATTACGTACTTTTACAATAACCCTGCTACCACGACGTGCGTTGATGTTTGCAGCTTGGTGAATGCAGGCAAGGGGCTTGATGAGATTTACTGTATTTTCTCTGTTTACATGTGCTTGCCGTATCAAGGCCTCTGTAGCATTTTTCTGCCAACATCATGGCCTAAACTAAAACTGTCGCATTTGTAATATTCAAACGATTTGTTGTCAAAGTCGGTCAAGTCCTTCGCGATCTAGCCAATTTAAACGGCTTGAGTTGTTAAATAGAGTAGTCACAAAAGAATTATTTTCAACTCTCGTAAAGTCCTTAATAAATCATATAGTAACAACCAAACATTTGCAGGTGATGAATGGTGACCTACAAAAAGGTTTTTCTTAACAGCAGCTTTTAAATCTACGTCGCAAAAACTTTGGACGATGCATTAGCAGAAATTAATTAGTTGCTTGCTTTCTCCATTATGAAAAAGAAAAGGGATAGTGAAACAAACGACTTTCGAACTTCTAAAGTTTCCCAAGGATGAATTATTTTCAACTTCAATGATACATTCTCAACAATGTTTTCGTCTTCTTAAGATGGAATCCTTAACGAAGCTAATAAAATAAAATATCAAATACACTCTTTTCTAAAACCTATAACGCTAAAATCGATATCATACATATCCCAATGGAAATCCGTTAAGGCAGTAGAGGTTCTCACCGTTCTAAATTTTAAGTACTGGATGTCCGCAGAGTGGAACGTGCTCCAGTTTCTAAATTGGGAGCACCTTTCATGATAAAGCCCAGTTGAATGGCACAGCAGATTGAGTTTGTCCATTGTGCAACCTTGTGGCACGGCATTTTATGAAGTAGAAAAGCGAGACGAGACTACCAGTCGCCCACTTTCCACTTTAATACTTTGAACTTTATGTAAGCCGGAATTTAAACAACCTAATTATCATGCTCTGAAGGCTCATGCTCATTAACAATGAAAAAAGTAAAACGAGAAAGTGATTTTTTTTGTTTCCAATAAAAATACTTTGATGAGAAGAGTTTTGTTATATAATTTAACAATAGGATTTTACCTTACCTTTAATGATGCAAGGATTATAGATTTCGAGGAAAGTCTGGGTTTTTGAGAAGGCACCAAAATATAGCTAAGTTAATCTGTCAGACGACTTTGATGTAAGTTTTATTATAATTTATATTTCACCGATGCGCCGTGGCTCACTCAACAAAGCTGACAATAATTAATTTGTATTTGTGGGAATTTTGGGTCGCAACCAAAGCTTTGTGTAATATTCATTTTATTGTATAATGACAAGCGCGAGTTATTTTATTAAGTTGATAGAAAACCAGGTTAAATAAACATTGAGCTTAGCTCTTTGAACTTTAATTTGACTTTATAATGATGGCTGCTTTCGAATATTACAATTGTCGTTGACTTACAGTTTTTTTTCTGGAGAGTGAACCCTATTTTTTATGTAATACTTGAGCCAGACTTGAAATCTCAAAAGCTCTATTTCAGGAGACATCGACACATTCCAAAAGCAATTTTTATGCGTAGCTTTGTTAATTATAGTATCTAAATCAATCATACGCGGTTATTTGTGTACAGAGCATTTGACCTCCGTTAAGCCCATGTAATAAATTTAACGGCTAGTTTTTCTGTCAGCAATGATGATTCATAAATTAATTACTGTTAAATGGTAATCCATTGCATAATTTCGGTACTGGAGATAAACCAAAATAAAATCTTTGTTTTTCATAGGAAGATTTATTTATCTAATAAATCTATCTTATGAGTTATGACTATGCTCATATTTAAATCAAATGGATGTTTTGTCAGAAAAGTAGTCGGTCGAACAGATTTTATGGCTTGTCTTTAATTTTAATCGGAATTTTAAAACATCAAACTATTTTTTCTTTCATTATTTTACATAAAATCATATTTTAAAAATGCACTGCAGCCATTTAATTTTAATATTGGACAGCTTTTTGATTTTTTTAATAACAATTCGGTGAAGCATTACCGTAGTCATACGCCATGTGAAAATGGCCTAAGTGCCCTAACATAATACTTGTATGTTATTATGATTATTCTGACATTACAATGAAACAATGATCTCATCACCGTTAGTGCATGTGCATACTTGGACGTAAACAGTTTTCGACACTCTGTGTATAGAGTTGCTGGTGGTTGATTGTTATGCGCTTACCCTTATGCTTTTATCTTGCCATAAAACTGCAACAATGCAGATCTCCCAAACATGTAACAGGAATGCTAACAATTGGCAGCAAAGAACACATTTGTTTCGTGGGTCTTTTTATGGCGATGAGTCATACTACGCAAGTCATTGAATTGTTTTCATTGGGCTCACTTAACAGGAAATTGCAAAAATGCTCTTCTACTTAATTTGGGTTGTATACAAAATGACACCGTATATTCGAAACAAACACTGACTACGTTAAATAATTTTATATTTATTATTCAATTAGTCATATAGCTTGTAACTGTACAATTTGATGCTAATTACTGCTGCCATTAAAAATTATTTTATTGTCTGACTAAACATTGAGGAATGTTTAGACTGACTAGACTGACAGTTTGCAATAGGGATTTGGAATAAATACTCTATTGTGAGGTATGGTTCAAGAAGGATGCTCGCAAGATTTCTGTTTTTGATTCATGATCTAGAATATGAATGTTATGTTATTATACAACGTTGTACTTAATACAGTCTGACTTTAAATGTAATTCTAACCTGCCTGAAATTGAGTTATTGACAACTTTGATTTGAACTGTATAGATTTTGATGTTTTATGTTTGTAAAACCAATTTGACCGATTTAAAGCATCATTTTAAGATTACATAGATCATCTTACCTTTGGTACATTCCTGTAGTATCATATAGAGATAGCAGCAAACGAACCATTCCAAAGAGCAATGGCTAGTCTCACATGACACAAACCAGGTATTTTGTACATACGTTATGGTTGCACAACTAACCGAGACTGAAAACGATCCTTTTGCTTCGAAGTTCTCTAGGGACCAATAATGTACAAGAGAAATGTGGTCCGATGGTCCGTACACAAAGGTTACAAAGTTCTACAACCTGTGTAACATGATTTGTCTTTACACCGATTTTGGTACCTTTGTTGTTTCGCTTTCGCTTGGAGTATCATCCCCATCGAAGTAAAGGAAACAGATCAAATACAACTTTAGTTTTTAAAAGTTTAAAGTCACGAAAATGTATTTCTTTTCTCCTTTTGTAGAGGCAAGTGATGATGCTTGAATTACATTGCTTCCTTCAAAAAATGATTTTTAACTGAGTCCACCGTTTGCCAAATGATTTTAGTTCACTTGCTCTAGAGTTTATTTTGGAACAATGCTTCTCTGTTCACAAAAATCAGCCAGTCAATAGAGAGTAGAATGACGAATAATTTACTAATTGCACTCTATTACTAAACTGTGCATTACAGTGTTCACATAAAAGTTTAGTTTATGAGCACTTACGTAAAAATCCCTGCTGCTGATGAATGTGTAATCTTCTTACGATAAGCAAACCCCGTCACGTAGAATGATGATATGTGATAAAAAATTATCCACGTTTATCGGTGTGTACTTTATTCATTATTGATTAGCCATAAAAATAACATCACAATCGCCGTTTCGCATTAAAAGTAAAATCAATTAGTCACCGTTTTATAGTTTACTCGTGAACAATGACGGATTATTCCAGGTTTCAGATAAGATACAATATGTAGTACTTTGTTTGGCTTCTGCTTATGTAGGAAACAGTAATGCAATTGTATACTAAGGAAAAACAGACAGTTTCTGGAAGCACTGCAAGTTTCACAAGTTATCCAGGAACCCTGAAGATATGGTTATCTGCAACAAAACAATTCACATTCGTTTCCCTTGAACACGCCATAGATTAAATGATATTACAGTTTTGGTTTAGTTCTATTTTTGTATTTTAAATTAATGTTTGTATTGATATTGGATTCCTCCTAACAGAAACGGTCACATATGAATTGTGAGACACTGAGAGATTCAAAAACTAATGGGCATTAACCTAATAACTTAAACTGAACCTGCTGCAGGGAAGAATCAAAGACGATAAATATTTTTTACTTGTGAGAATAATATGAGGAAAAGACTGGGGGAGTCCGTGAATTTTTATGGATGCATACCAGTACATATTAGCAAGGTATGTAATTGTAATATAGGTATTTAGGTATGTAATGTAACACCTCTCAAAATCTTAATGAATGGAGGAGACAAGAGGAACACCGCGATATCATAATGGTAATAAAAACAGTGCTGAGAATGTTTTCTGATACTATTAACGTAGGTATTTTTTATTTTAAGATACTGTTATATACCTACCTAAATAAAATGAACTTCTTGATTCTTTCTACTCATGAAAGATTGAAGAGAATACTTAAATGCAGGTAGGCAGCACGAGACGAGGAATCTTTATCAAAGCAAGCTTGAAAGCAGTGAAGACAAGACAGTTATAAGTTGCATTATAATGGGAGATTACAATGATGTTGTTAATGATAATGATAGAGCAATTGAATTTATATTGTGTATAGAGAGAAACTCGAAGTGATAGTTATTTTATTCCTCACTCACTTCTATTATACCTTTGTACAATAAAATTATAATACATACCTATGTATGAATGAGGACTATGTAAATGTAAAAAATGTGAAAAAAGGTAATATGCAATTTAGCTCGTGGTTTCTGTTTGTATCTGTGTTGCTTGTGTTCCGCAAATGATAATGATGATGATATAGCTGCACCGTGATCTCACTATGTGAGTTGCACGCTGAAGACTGACTTGGTCGTGCAGCTTGAGGAAGAGCCTAGTTTGAGTCTAGTCGGTGTGCGGATTTCTTATGTTCATTTCGTGTGATATACAATGATGTGAGGACTACGGAGTAAAGAAAAAACTATTATACTTTGCCAAGAACGTCTACAAAGTCTATACAGCTATAGGCTAGCGAAGCAAGTGAGTAAGGAATAAAAATGTGAATTCGCATTGTGAATGTGAGCACACTTGCATACCTCTCAACATCAAGGAATGTGCCAGCCACTACAAACGTAGCTCACATGAAATTTGAAATACTGCAGCTTTGTTGAGGTGGACATGCTACCGGAATAAAATGAATGAAAATGAGAAGGACGTGGAAGAAGGTAAAAGAAGAATGCATAGTGCACTGTAAGCAAAATCATTTGAAGTAAAAATGAATTTGCCCAAAAAAATTGTAGTTCTTTGGCCTATTTGAAACCAGTGTATTTTAAGGATACCAATCTCTCAGTCGTGCGGCATTTAATGTCTGTTGTATTTATCCATGTTAGCAGACTTGTGCTATATTATCATTGTTATGCTGATGGTGTCTACCACTTTATAGTTTACATAGGTTGCATTTTCCTAATAGGCAGGTAAATGCACAGTTGTAAGTGTTGCGGTACACTTATACAACTCATGTCTTGCGCCGAAGTTTGTATGAATGAAATAAAACAATGAATGGATGTGGACATTACTACAAAACCATCATGATGTTTAGGACTCGTTTATAGTATGAAACTACAATAAACTCGCAAACCAATACACTATGCACACTTGCAAATTGCAATAAATTACATTACAACAAAGCATGTCAAATCAAATACGTGAGCTAAACACGACGTGCCATTCTTGTAAGTAAAAATAGCTATTGTTATGATATATTCATGCAGGAGTGTCGTAAAATTCTGGACATGAAGTTGTTAATGAACAAGTAAAGTGGAATGAAACTATTATAAAATTTATTGGGCCATTACCAACATCGGGACAAGAAAGAAACTATGTTTGTGTTTATGTCTACTTATGGCATCAAATCAAGGGTCGTTCCAAAATAATTTCCTTTGCAGTTTCAATTGTGCGGAAAAACATCATAAAGTTTAGAAATAAAAATATGCTATTTCAATTTGACAGCAGAAAATTTTCCATTACCTTTGCTTGTACTCTATTTCCGCTTAATTGAAAGTTAGTTTTAAAGTCGGTAAAATTTTAAGTAAAAAATGACTTACTTTCTACCACTAAATTGCTTCTTTCTCTGTTTCAAGAGGTATATACTTAGTAGTAAAGGTATAATAACACATACTGAAACCGAGTTACATGTATAGAATACTTATGAATGCTTTGTAATTAATTACATGATGACTCGTCTAATGAAATAAGTCGACTGAGTGAGTGTCTTTAATATCGATTATATCTGCAAATAAGCAATGTCATTTTAATCCTTTTCTTTAAAAATTAGTTTACATGTATTTTCTACATTTCTTTAAATTTCGCAGTTATACAATTTTAACAAAGCCTTACCTTCTGATTTTCATTTATATACATTGCTTTGTAAAAATAAACATGAAGATACACGAAAACACATCAAATAGGGAGCGTCTACAAAAAAATGTGGGCGAATGCTACACTGATAGTCGAAATCTCCGATTAATTTAAACTAAAGCAATTCAGTCATGTAAAGATAACATTAAATTTTATTATACAACCTTGTTTACTTTTATATAATGCATTTTACTTTGTCATTATATAACGGTTCTGTTTATTTAAAAAAGGCTTTTAAGTTTTGCCTGTGTGATGGTTGGTTTGTTGTTGTATTTACTTATACTACATTACATAACTTGCAGACAGGACGTCGATTTATTTCTAAAAATAACGAAAGGAGTAAATGTGGCAAGTTCAATGTACCACACTGGACAGACATACATTTCCATATTTCAAAAAAATAGTTGGGTGGAAATCAAGTATTGATAGTGCTTCTCAGACTCAGCATTATCTACGAAACGTCTGTTGGACAGTCTAGCAGACAAATCTTTTCTGATCTGTCCAGACTTGTCCAAATACCTACAAAGATACCTTAAATAGATAGATAGATACCTTAAATCTGTTGTACAGTCCACCCACATTGTTTCCCAAGGACAAAATACTTTCGGAAGTTGCAGATGGGTACTTTACCAGCGGCTAGCAACTTACATAAAAGGTTATTATGTGATCTGAAAGTATTACCTACTTGGACTAGGTGAACTTTTCACTGTTAGTTTAGAACTGTTTTAAATTATCAAATGAAGGCGAGGCGAGAGAAAACTGATGCCTACTCATAGGCTTAGTTACACCTGTGAATAGTAATTATTGAACGAACCCGATATTCAAATCTTGAATCTATAGACAATCTATTTAATCGTACTGCATTTAAGATAGGAGTATGATGTATGTAGGAGTGAGAAAGAAGCGAAATATAATCAAAAGCGGGATTGGTGAGCACGTTGGTAAATTGGTAACTACGGTTGACGCGATGCCTCTAATTCACTTGTTTGATCTTTTGATGAACTTTCAGTAAAGAGGAGCATTCGATTAGGTTGCAAAATTGCAAACTTGAAAGTGTTGGCGAAATCGAAAATGCATTGTTCTCCATGACTCTGTAACAAATTCACTTGAAAAAAGATAATTTGTGGAGGTGGAAGTAGGCACATAACTTTCATCTCTTTGTTATCAGCTTTGCACGGGGATCTAACGGAGGGAAATAAGGGAAATTGAACATATAAAATTACGTGAGCGTCAGATAGGGATTTCTCATGTACAACAACGTTTTCCTTTTGTGGAGGATCAAAAAACCCGTGAAATCTTTGTCACGTTTGAAAATTGTTGTAGTGTACTGGTCGGTACAAACGGCTTTTTCGTACATTGGTTACGTATTTATACTTTATACATAACATTTGGGTTCGCTGAGGTATGGCTTCCATAATATGATGTATTTTTGATGAAACCACGAAATCAGTGACAAATAGATAAATTAAAAAAGAGAATTATGAATTATGACATAAAGTTGCAGTCGGGGCTTTCCAATTGATTTAACGTAACGGATGTACAAGGTATGACTGCGATCGTTTATCAGCAGAATATTTAATTTGCACGACCGCTTTAACCATCGAGTGCCCAGTGACAAATGCTGTGTGGGTAGGAAGGAACCTGATGCTTCGCAAATAGAATCATAACAGAAGTTAAAAAATACACTGATATACTATCAGATGAATATGAAAACTGATAGCATTATGTGGAGATCTATATCAAAATTGGACAACCTACACATCACCCGTCGTCGGAGGTACATTCTTTATATTGACAATGACGCACATTTCCGATTTTAATGATTCATCGATGAAGGGGAGATAAAGAAATATTCAAATTTCACCGGCAAGACTTTGTCGCTGGTGAGTGTGCGAGAATAAATCAAAGCAGTTTTACAATATATTATCATGTGTGGGTTGCATCAGTCTTTACTCACTGAATGACAGAGTTGTTTTAACATATTATTTGATGTAGCATATGAAACTTCCTGTCAATAAGATTTTATCGTCAAAAGACCCGATAGTGGACAAATAATCAAATCAAAGCATTAGGAAAATTTTGAAGACGGTGTTTTTTGAAACATTAATAATAACATCAATTTATCGAGAGAGAAAAACGTGGTGCAGATGGGTCAGTCGTAGTCGTAGTTAATAGGTTTTTCTTGAAATGTCTTTCTTTCTCCGCTTTCAATTTTTCTTGCGCGTGCTTATATGAAATGCATTTTAAATTCCGTATTTTGAGCAACTCATCTCGATTCATTCATGTCATTCGGTAAACATATTATTAGTCTTAAGTAGATAAGATTTCTTACAAA
>VYYJ01005219.1:0-11554 GCA_021029165.1 Cyphoderus albinus
CAGCCATAGTGTCTCGTATGCTATCCCTTAAGATGCTATCCCCTAATTTTTTGTTAAGGGATAGCATCGGATGCTATCCCTTAAGGTGTTATCCCTTAAGAAAAAATTAAGGGATAGCATCGACGAAACCTGAAGGGTGAACTATTACCAAACATATTTTATAATGTCAACTGAAACTTATTCCAGGTGCCCAAACGGTAGTTTTAAGTTTAAGGAATACTAGTCTCTCAATTCCAGTCTCAGAAGTAGGTTTGGTAATCTGTGTGGTATTTTTACATTCACGGTCATGTAAATGAAGAGATATTACAATAGGAAGCATAGGCATGATTGTCATATAATTAAGCGTTTATTTTCTTCATCTCGCTCTATTGCCATTCGAGACTTGTGTTTTTTTTTCATTTTCCATAGGTATTGCTATTACGATTTATTTGTGAAAGACAAAGTGAAAATGAAGCATATTATATGATGGACGAGAAGTGAATGAAAATGCGGTGTGTTGTGCGGCTTGTACTTCAACTATTTCAACTCGGAGAATAAGTCGTTAATTGAATGAAGAACAAGAGATAAAGGGACTTTACATATTACTTTTTACGATTGCATTTACTTACCTCTGCGATGTCATTATTCATGAGTTATTCACCTTGAAACATGTACATATCCTCTATCATGAAAAGAAGAAAAAATTTGGCAGGTTCTTAGCAAGAGTTTTCCAGGCATCAACGTAGGCCTTCCTTACTAAATGGACATCTCGACTTGAAAGTCTCAAGTCATCCAGACACTGTTGACTGTAGATGAAATTAGCTTTGGCTACGTTTAACGCATGCACATTTAAAACCGATGAATGAAACATTCACTTACTCAACGATACAATCTTTTGTCAATAGCTAGAGGGATACAAGCAAACAGTCAAGTTTGTCACGATGTGCTTACATGACAACTTTTTACATTCAAATTTTACTTTATTTTAGTTCCCATCCATCCCACAAATGTGATTGGCATGCACTGGAATGGTCTGGTCTTTTGTGATAAAGTGATTACGGATGCATTACCGGCGGTACAATGGCTAACATGTCTAACAAGTAAAAATGATACAATTCCATGAAGATTTACTGGGATGTTTGTTACAGATGAAAATGATACACAACATTAAACTTATTGTCGTTATTGTCGATTTCATTTTATAGAACATTTTCATTTTATTTCTCACTCTTCCATACATAGCATTTAATTAATAAACGATGAAAAAACTATGCGATAACTAGGAATGTAATGAAAAATAATACTTTTGAAATTAAACTAACATTAAGTATAACGTAGAAATAAATGGTTGAAATGCATAATTTAATTTCTAAACATTGTTAAACTACAAATACAAAAAATTGAAATTTCAAAACAAGTCCCTAGAGTTTACCTTTCGCTTATACTTTTAATTAAAGATGTTCATAAATCTTCCGGTAAAACCCATCGGCAGGAACGAAATCGTCCACACTGAGCAATCAACTTGGTTTTTTCATCAATTTTATAACATTCAATCATGCGCAAGACAAAACGCTTTTACAAATAAGGTTTCAAATTTGAAGATAACGTAATGGACCATTTCCATAATTTCTTAATTCGACCTCTCTTTCCCTCGTTTCCTTAAACTTAAAACTACCGTTTGGGCACCTGGAATAAGTTTCAGTTGACATTATAAAATATGTTTCGTACTGTGTTTCGTATGTTCCATTCGTAATGTAATCGTGTCTGGTTTTCACTGAGAGTACTCTCAGCTTTGAAAACATTTCCCAGGCGTTTGAATTTGTTAAAGATTGATCACGTTTGTACAGCCGTAACACATCTACCTTGTCCAGCAAAACTGGCGGTATTGCGGCTTTAAAATTATTACGAGGAAGATAAGATTTTAAAACAAGAATCTGTAGATTTTGAAACATTTCCGAGATAACGTCAAGTGACAAGTCCCCTTCAAATGGATCCATTGTTAACTTAAGCAGGGACGGCAGCTTAAGGTTTTCCGATGGAATACCTTTTAATTCTGGAGTTTCTAATTCGTGAGGATTCATACTAATTTCCAACTCCCGGAGTGATGCGAATGCTGCAGCGAATTTGAAGGTGGAAAGACGGGCTGAGTCAAATACACAGAGGGCGATAATTTTCTCTAAGATTCCTGACGCCGCAAAGTAGTTAATAAATTTTGATAAGACAAAATCGTTATGCGGTATCAATGTTATTTCCTTGAGCTTCCAGCGTGCGGTTGTCTCGTGGTTGAAAATTGCTGCATGGTTGTTGAACACTAGGGTGAAAGTATTTTTAAAAATTAACCACCTGGTAACTTCTGGGAGAAGCACCTGAAGTAGTTTGTTTTGCTGTGGGCAAGAAATATCGGAAATCAATCGGAATGACGTACTCCGCGTCCTCTCGTCTATTTCTGCAACCACCTCATTTCGTTCACCATTTGCCACGATGATGAGTCTCTGAAGTCGTGGAAGGAGTGAAAAGTTTCTCCGTGCCAATCTTTCTGCGAACTGGTAAGCGATTTGGGTTTCTGACATGGTGAGCTCGATGTACGTCAGAGGTTTCCCGTGTTCTGTTATAAGGCAATCTATTGTACTCCAAAACCGGAACTGGTTCTCAGCGTCAGAATCGCTGAAGTTTTTTGATAGTGCATTATTGGCTGCATCCCATACTGGTTCCACATATCGTGGTTCGATAACGATGGTAGTGGTAGTCGCAAAGGACTCCAACTCTGACCCGACTTCCGTTCTAAGATAGTTCAAATAACCTTCTGAGCCTTTTGGAGTATACACTTCATCCCTTGTCGTCTGACGAGCAGCATCTCTAACTCTAACGGTTGAAGACTTCACTGGTGAGAGAAATGGGAAGTTTGGTGGAGCACAATTTGCAAGTTCAGTTTTCGTCTTGCACAAATTTTCAAGGTCCGCTTTATCCAAGTATAAATTTTGAGTTAGAATACCAATCACTTTAACCCCAGTGAAGCGTAGCGTTGGATGCGAGTCTTTGACACGTTTCGTCGAGATTATCTGGTGGATGAGAGGAGACGCCATACACAAATAGAAGAGGGTCTCTTCTGTATTGTCCAAATGCTTCCGAATCACATCCCAAGCCTGTATAAAAAGAGATGTTCATGAATGAGCGTGGGGTTAGTGATACTACCTACAATAACGAAACCAATAATTAACACGCAATTAAATTGGATAGTACCGGCAGCGGGAGGTCCATGAGTGACTTTTCCGTTTCTTTGCTCTTCAGATAGTCAATTTCACTCTGTACTGCTTTAAGCTCGAATTGAGTTTTTTGCAGAATATCCTCCGACCTTTTTCTTGCCACTTCCAACATCTCAATGTAATCGCTTTTGCTTTCCATAATTGTGCTCAGCAAGAAATGGCAATTGCAAATGCTACACAGGTCGACTCAATTTCAATCAGTAAAATCAGAAATGTTTTTCAGTGCACTTTCTCTCACTCTTGCTCTCTCAACACTGAACAGCATCAAGTGGAAAGTGAAGGATTTTTTTCAGTCTGCTGCGTACTGCCTTGTTTGAAACTTCTGTTTGTTCACTTTAAAATAACTTGCCTAGTGAGCAATAAATATGACATGAAATACTTCAGAGAAGGAAATCAACAGTTTTCTGCTTCCCCTCACTAAACGAGAACTGAGAAAGGCGCCATTCATCCATGTAGCGTTGTCCGCTTCACAACCCTTTCTCGAGGCCTTAAAATCTTAACGGATAACAAAAGATAAAAATAATTGAAAGAAAAGGATTTGAGAAAATTAAGCAGCTTACAAATAAGACTGCTGAAATAAACCCTTTTTTTCAGCAGAGTTTAAGATCGAGTTTAAAAAGCCTAAATTCTGAAGCATTTTATTTGTACTTCAGCGAGCAATTTTCATAGATTTAATAACTGCATGACAAATAAAACTAACATAATTTGTCATTGATAGTTTGTCTACATAAACTGTTTAAAATCTGGCGACTGAACGTTTACGTTATGGTAAAGCTTTGGCTTGTTTATTGGATTCTGCAATTTGTAAAATGATAACTCGGTTTCTAGAATACCAAAGTTGTATCAAATCAAGTCTAAATCGCAGGGTTTCCGGTGTTGTTCATAATATGAACTTCTTATGACCAAGTTTCATGACGTCAAAATTTGTTACTTTTCTTTATTGGTGACGGTATGATTGTAATTAAACAAAATTAACTAATTCTAATTATATTCGTACTTATATAAATACACTACAGCAACATAAGTGAACAAATACGTTTTTAAAATGGAACTCTATTTTTGTAATGCTCCTTTATCTAATATAATTACGGCGTTTTAGATAATTTAATTTAGTTTCAACAAAATTCCATTTGTTATGAATTTTTGGGAAAATATTTTTAATAAATAAATCAAGATGATTGTTTTCAGTATAAACGATATTTTCTTTGGAGAAGACAATACAATTTTCTTTAATTTCGAAACCATGATAAAATGAATTTAACAAAAGAACAGGTAGTAAATTGTAGATCTAATGATAGATCATGATTACAGTCACGTTGCCACCCTTAAATACAGCCGTATTGCTATATAATATTAAACTTGAAACTATTTTTGAACATTCATTGGAAATTTGGTGTTATTCGGATGCATATTTCTTTGTAAGTTTCGATTTCACTTGACTGAACTTTCTCATTTTGATTTCACCCTTTCATAAATAGCATTAGTTAATAAACAAAGAAAAGACTGTGTGATTACTGAGAATGGAATGAAAATATTATTTTTTTTTTACATTACACTGACATTAAGTAAGTAACGTAGAAATAAATTGTTGAACTGCATAATTTAATTTATACATAAACACTGACTAATGTTGAAAGAAAAAATGAAATTTTAAAACAAATCGCTAGAGTTTACCTTTCACTTATATTTTTATTAAGATGTCAATAAATCTTTGTTTAACCGTCCACAGAAGAATTCTAGTTAGTAGCAGTAACTCCTGTTCAACTCCTCAACTTGGCTAAAATGTACAGATATTATATTTTACTTTAATTGATGACAATAGACTTTGGGCCTTTATTTCTTGTTGTTGCGAGAATAGAATAACATTACGATTTTTTTCTACATTTAATTATTGTTTTGCCCACTGAATCTGAAATATTTTTAACGTCCACGATAATTGCAGCCAATTGCCAATTTGTTCCTGACTACATTGAAGTTGGAGACCAAAAGTTAAGTTCTCGCAGTTCCGATGGTCTTGGAACGTAGCGAATCGTCTTCTTCTTCTCGCCAGCTTTCGAGTTGGAGCTCTGTTGAAACTCGACCTTCGCTTCATACAATTTGTCGGACTGCACCCCACTAGCATCAACCTGAAGAAAATTCAATTTAACTCATTAACTCACGAACTAACATTAATTATTTAATTAGTTATGAATTAACTGTGAGCAACTTACGGGTTTCTTCCCTGGTCGAAACAACCAACTCCCACTTTGATCGCTGCTCTCGTCGCTGCTATTTCCGGTGAAGAAGGGATTACCGGCTCGTCGAGAAATCTGTTAATTAATTACGCCATTACATATTAGAATACTTTCAATTAACTTGTCTTAAATGACCCAGGAAATTCTATAGAGCGGCATTCGTGTGTTAAGCAGTTTAAAAGGTCCCGAAAGAGTTAATTAGGAGACAGCGCAATAGCAAGTGAAAGTTGAAGATTCTATTTTAGTAATTCTGCGATGGGACAGTTATCCTTTGTAAGTAAGCTAATTAATGTGCAGTGGAGTACAGTCATGCTTTCCTTTGAAAGGATTTTGAATAGATTGTGCCGAAGTTACTTTGTGTGGAAGTTAATTATTATAGTAATTCTGCGATGGGACAGTTATCCTTTGTAAGTAAGCTAATTAATGTGCAGTGGAGTGCAGTCATGCTTTCCTTTGAAAGGATTTTGAATAGATTGTGCCGAAGTTACTTTGTGTGGAAGTTAATTATTAACGTATTAAAATAGCGAATGCAGACTGTGGTTGAGAATTAATTATTCATTAATTAGGCGAGTTCATAAACTGTAGAGGTAAATTCATCAAGCAGTAGTGAGTGCCTATCTATTTCTACCGGTTGATTTTAACCTTTGACCTTTGCATTGCATTGCAGCACTTTACGAATTTCTGAGAGTCAGTGTAATTAAACTCTTAGTCTGCCTAGAAGTGACAAATTGGCACTGAAATTTGAGCTGACTTTATTTTTTAACTCTTGCTCACTGTATCTAAATGTTTTGGGGAGGAGGGTTCAATTATCAATTATCATGCAACTAATTATATTTAATTTTCTTTCCAAACAATTTTCAAATTCTTTGTGATCTGATCAATCAATCAAGGGATAAAACTCGAAAATCGTTTTAAAGAGTAAATTATTGAATAAACCCCAGAAGGAAGCAGCGTATAAAAAAATTGACTTTATAATAGTTAAAATTCTTGTGTTGTTTTAGAGTCCCCAATTAATTAGTTTGTTTTAAACTCGATCTCAAGACCTGTGGAGAGCAGGCCGGGGTTACAGCCGGTGTCGTGCAAGGAGTTACGTCTGGAGTTGCAGGGCAACTTCCTTGCACCATCCCTAACTTGTCAACCAATCGAAGTGAACCTCCACCTCCATCCTCTGCCACTGGCGTTACTATCTGGAATGTAATAACGAGTTCGAAAAACACTTTAATACTTTTGTACAAACTTTTCTTCTTTTTCTCTTTTCAAGGATTTTAATTAAGTGATATAACTTTGCATTAATTAATAATCTAATTAATTGCACTTTTCACACTTCTGGAGGACAACAGGGACAGTGACATTGAGAACACCGACGAGGGCCTATGTAAATTTAATTATTAGCACAGAAAAACATAACAGTCAATCACTCAATTTAACTTTCATTCCGTCTTAAATTAGCACACTTGATGACAGAGAAATCGTAATTAAGTAATCTATCCATCCTTTGTAAACCGGAATTTCCAACTAATCACTATCATTAATTATCACCTTCTCCGCTAACTTGGGCTCCGGATTTTGCAGCACGCACTGAGAGTAACAGCAATTTGCTGGTAAATTATCATAGCCCCTTCACTAGAGGACGACATCCTAAATATCCCGAGTGGAGTATTATTTTACTAATTATAATTCGTAAGAAATCTTCCTATTCTCACATGAAGAATTAATCAAGAACCTAAATCTAACCCGGCAAGAAAATCCCAGGAAAGAAAAAATCTCGATTAAATCTAACTGCGCTATTTTCGTTGTAGGTGGATGTGGAATAATGTGGATGCGAATTTGCGAATGAAACTTGATGGCAATTTTGGCTTCAAAATTCAATTAAAACTCTGGCATTCGATTCAAACAATGCACGCATGGTCACTTAAAACAAACACACAAAAAGACTGCAAAGAAAAACTGGGCTAGCTACGACATGACATGACATATGACATGGAGGGACACAAACTAGAGACGAGCCGATAGAGTGGACTGAATTGATAGACAGACATTGGAAAAGAGCTGGACCACCACCGGAAGTAGGAGTGATGGGATTCCATCAATTCTAAAGGCTGGCGACTTACCGTTGGAGTGACCCGGGGTGTGAGGATGCTGTCAACAGGAGTGGGGGCAGAGTCATCGGTGGAGATGGACATTTCGTGATGGTCAGTCTGCCGGTACATACTCCATGTTGCCATCCGCGCTCGCACTGCTCGTCCAGGTGCGTCTCTCCTCTGGAGGAGTCATCCTTAGCAGATCTTTGCCGTCCTCGGACCCAGTCGGTGAGTCAGAGGGAGTGATGCTCATCGACTGCTGGTGTGTGAGCCCGAGTGACATTTGCTTCGCAATACACTCCAGACACCATCTGCCTCGTGTAGTCCGGGGTCACCGAGCTGGAGGTAGTGGAGGTGGATGACCTTGCCTCACTTCCCGGGGTCGCAATGCAGGAATGGCTGGGTACGAAGCCGTTCACAGCAGCGGTCAGGTGGTGCTGAGGATGGTAGATCGAGGCGTCAGTGCCAATCGCTTGGCCGAGCTGACGGTTGATGGGCTGATTGATTGAAAGAACTCCGCCCATCACGGTGCACGCGCGTGTTCCTTTGGAATCCTGCTGGGAGTTGGCTACACAGTTACCTGTGGGTTCAAGTCAGTTAGCAAAGTACTTAACTGAATACTAAAATCCAGAAATTTCATCACTTTTTTATACAGAGTTTTCCAATTTTACCTTTGCCAACAAGTCCGGCGTTGTTTCCCTTCAGTTGTGAATAATAGAATCCGTCAGCGGGTGGAGACGTGCAAAAATCCGACAGGTCGTATGATCTAATGAATGCCATGCAAAGTGAAATTACATGAGCAACTTCAACATACGCCTGAGTCTTTTGTCATTCATACAAAAAATCAAGTCCTTCTCGGTCACACATCCGGCAAAAAAAATGGTGGTAGCGAAATATTTTTCGGGTGAAGGTTTAAAAGTAAAAAATAATCTGAAGGTGTCAACGTCAAGTGAAATGAAAATAAAAAGTTAGAAGAGAGAGGACGGACGGAGGTGTACGTAGGTATGTTATGTAGAAGACAAAGGGACCGGATGTGACAAATAAAAAAAAAATCTCCTCCAAAAAACGAAAAGAGCCAAATGAAATGGCTTTTTTATGCAAATGGTTGCAAATTACAACCTATCCATCGTTCGCTTCATCCAGCCTGACAAGCCCATTTCTGGCAAGCAACGTTCTCCAGGTTCCGACGAGTCCATGATGATGTTCAAAATTGTAGATGTTGTCGTAACAATTGAAACTGTCGTTCTGATCCTGAAACAAAACCAAACCAACAAAAATTCACCGTTAAAATTATCGCGCACAACTTCCACATTTAGGTTTATTCAAATAATAACGGTTTCCAGCAAGCGAGCCGTGTCGAGTAGTCGAGTCAGACAGAGTCAACCATTAAAAAACTCAAATGTCACTAAAAAATCCATTAAAAACGTTATTAAACTGTTACCCGTGTCATACGTAACCGTCACTTGCGATCGTCAAGTGTTTAATATTTTTTAAACTTTCCTATTAAAAATGCATCACAATTTGACTAGAGACGAAAATTGCAAAAAAATACATGAACTGGCCGAACTAAACTAACTACTTGAACTGATTATCTGCCCTTATTTTTCATCTCTCTTCTGGAGAAAAACAGTTTAGGCATGTTATTCACATCACATCACATTGAACATTGTCGTCACTCAACTCGAAAGACGTGTCTGGTCCATGACCAACGAGCAAGTTCATCCAATTCAGGTCTTGAATTTGATAGCTGGATATAAAATTTATCGACAGCGAAAATCTCGCGTAATGGAATTAAACGTTACGTCAACTTGGTTACACGTTCCATTTCTAATTATTACGTATGATATAATAATGAAATTTAATGAGAGCTTTCATTTCATCATCGCACTACTATCAACTCAATTTCACTCTTCTAGGAGAGAACGAAGGAAAGAAACTAACGCTTCTTACCAGGCGCACATGACGACGACGATGGAGATGGAAAAAGTATTTTGGTGAAGACTTTTGCGATTAGTAGAGAATTTACTAACCTCAATTTCTTCATTCCCATAGTATGCACACAGTTCATCAAAATTCCCTATTTAATTTCAGAGACTGATAACTGACGATATTTAGCGAGCGACACAGGACACAAGAGTTAAATTGTTACGTTAAACGTGAGTTTGTAGCAGTTTTAAAGTCTAGAGATATGAGACGATGCGGACGGTGCGGTGGCTCAATCTTAATTTGCACCAACTTTACTCCACAAGAGTAGAATTTATACGAGGATTTTTTATCAGAAAAAAAATTTGTTGCAATTCCAATGTAAAGTTTCATCGTGCATCATAATTTTTGTTTTGATTCTTAATTAGTTAACGAGCTATAGAAAATGATGTCATGTTTGTTAAATGTGTGGAAATTGAGTGTGAAGAAAAATAATTGACTCTTCTGGTCGAGGTGGAGCTGGAATGGAACTGAAAGTTTGATAAAACTTTTTCTCAGTAAAGTCAAATTCAGATTTGTTGTAAAGATTTTTATGAAATGGGTGTATTATAGGTTAGGTACTAGCTCATTAATTTAATTGTCAGCTCTCGGTGTGTGCTTGACCTCACAGATCACTTGGTGACTGGGATCCACCTCAACTCAACTGAACAAACGATGAATCTTTAAACAAGACTTCTTTCGAAGCAAAGAATTGCAGATAAATTTGTTAAGTTGGCTGAGATGAAATCAAATGCTAGTCTTCAGTGGCGATGGTGACATTTAACTGACTCTTTGCTCGATCGCCCTTCCCTACATAAACTGTACCACCACAATCACAACGCTACCACTGTCTAAGTATCAAAATAAAATGATACCCAGTGAAGCCGAGCTGAGGTCTGAGACACATTTTTACTTCAAATTGACATTATCGCCATCGTCAACTTAATATCACCGTACTCATTTCTTCTCTCACTTCTTCGCATCCCTTTTTTCACTTAAAAAAAAAAAAACATTTCCAAAATTACAAACAGTTGCTAGCTCAAAATGTTTGTCGTTTTTTCGCGTTTCTTTTGACAGAGTTGAAGGAAAATCACGCAGGGTATTTAACGAGAAGGAAAAAACTGCGTTTCAATCACCCAATTATTTTCTTTTCTCTCATTTTGCCAAATAACTTGGGATAAAATACATCGGCATTTCAGACGGCTAAAGTGTGACATTTTTCTCTCTCGAAATTGGAAATTGGAATTGTACTGATGTTGTTGTACAACTTGAGCAACCTGACATAATTTTTCTTCTCTTTGGTACAGCTAAACTGATTACATATATTATGTACACGTCACGTCACGTGTGTGTAAGGTTAACTGATAATGAACTAAACTTTATTTTATCTCTGGTTGCTGTTTCCATGCTGCTCATTCAAATTCTTAGATCTTTCAAATTTCAAAAGTGGCGAAATATTTTTCTTTTTGCAAAATTTGTTATATGTAAATTTGCAAAGTTATAAATAGAGGAGAAGATTTAGCTATAGGAGGAAATTGAGCATTCATTCCATAGTCGGGAGTCGGTTTCGTTCATTTTATTTATTTTATTTGAAAATAAAAAAATGGTGAATTAAATGGATGTGGGTGCGACCTATGAAAGTTAAAGCAATTTAAATGTAAGTAGCTGAGAGAAAAAGCGTGTCCTCCTCGTATTTATCATGCTCAGGGTCAATGTCAGTGAAAACTGCATTTTCTTTCTTTTCGCAGGCTAAAGTCTATTTGACGTAGATAATGTAATTAACTCGGTTTTCTTTCCGTTGTTCCACAGTTTTAAATAGGTATTTAGGTTATGGGATTTTGTTACGTGCGACGTGACGTATGTTAACTTTACTATTACTGGAACTTACCGGATCATACATATTTATTTTATTATGATTAAGAAATTTATGTAGTTAAGTTAAATTTATGACTGTTGGGCTTGGGCTTTTTTTAACCGCTGCCTGTCACTTTTTTCAGAATCGCCAGTAAATCTCAATTGGCCATGAGCGTGAAAC